>WBNM01031265.1:1369-26092 GCA_013399055.1 Ramphastos sulfuratus | reverse complement strand
GTTCAATATAACCGGCACTGGCAACCAAAATCCAGCCTGAAGGAGAGACCTTTCCCCCAGCTACCCCCACCCCTTTTTCTTTTTTCTCCAAGGCTGCACTTTGGAAGAGGTGCAGTCATTCTTCCCCACACCCCCTACCCTCTCTCCACTCCCCCCAACTATAAATTTCCTTCTGTAGCATGCTGCCGTTTTTTAATCCACATTTGTGTTTCAGATCATGTAGAAAGGACAGAAAGTGAGCAGGGAGCGGGGGCTATTAACTGTAAGTATATGCAATTCCAATCCACAGAATTCTATTATGGTTTAATTAATCCTCTCTGTGTCTCTGTCTCCCTCTCCCTCTCTCTCCCCCTCTCTCTGTCTTTTTAATTTCTTTTTGTCCTTAGCTGGACTTGGCTGCAGCTTGCTTTNAACTCAGGATATATTCCCTACATACACAGAAATCGCTTTGAATATTTTGGCAATCCAGCTGTACAACTGAAGGACTTACTGACTTTACAGGAAAACATGATGCCAAGGTCAAGCCAAGTTCTAAGCCTCTACTGATGCAATTCTTGATTAGTATGCAAAGTTTCTTCACAGAATCACAAAATTAACCAGCTTGGAAAAGACCTTCGAGATCATCAAGTCCAACTTATCAGCCAACACCTTCTAATTAAATAAAACATGGCACTAAGTGCCTCATCCAGTCTCCCTTTAAACACCTCCAGGGATGGTGACTCCACCACCAAAATCTAATCTGCTGGCCATGTGTATGTCTTTTGATCTATCAGTATTTAGTAATTTTGGTACAAATATTCATATGAATGTAGTTGATAACGATTGCCCTAGAAGTAAAATGTATATATTCTTGAAAGATATACCAAACAGACCAACAGGTGCATTAATTCAGATTACTGTCCATTTCTGCATTTTGCATCTAACTCTACAATAGGAACTCTAACTTTCCTAAGATCTATGAAAACTGTGAACCCTGATTAGAGAATCTTTATTCCGTTTTACTCAAACAGACCTAACATTTGATTGGTGACAACCTGTGGAGAAGGTAGACAGGAGAACAGACACAAGCCGTAGTAACTATGCATTTCTGAGGCTAACGACCTGATCCTAATGCACTAAAGTTAGAATTACTAGCTGAGTTTACCAAAAGTTTTATTATCAGAGGGTGCTTTCATGCCGTATTTCTCTTTTCCAGACACCAAGTTTTCCTTACACTGACTGGCGTGCAAAGCATTCTCAGAGATGTACTAGTAGCTGACGAGGAAGGTGCAGATACATTGTGACAAGGTGATTCACCTCAACGAATGGAAATCGTCTATGGACCAGTTTCAAGAGGAATTAAATTCAAGTAGGTTTGAAAAACAAGGTTAATTGCTTAAAAAACAGGCCTTACAAAAAAAACTTCGTTTTCTGTGTCCTGCAGCTTGTATGGCTACCATTTTAACTATCCTTGCCTCAAACATTTTAACCTTGGTACATACTCACACTACAGGGTAACAGGGAATCTTCTTACTACTTTTTTCTAGCGTTCTAGGGAGAGACGCTCTGCAGCTTCATACCATCTCTGGTTTTGTGTCAACACTGCTCTATTTTCCCTGACACTTTTGTAGTGGGAGCCTTAACATATTTTGTGTCATGATAGTGCACGGCACGTGGCTTTTTCTATCCCCTGCACTTTAGAACTGGGGCCACTTACGATCACAATACAGGAACTGACATTGCTCCTGCAAAGCTTTTGGGCCCCCTCCCTGACTGACCTGGAGGGAACTGTCGAGGGAATGCCACCAGACTGTATCCCTGCTCATTCTGCAGGTATATGCAAGCCAAGAAGGTTAACCTTTGCAGCGCTCCTGTGTACCTGCACTGCGGGACGAACCCACACTCTCCCCGCGCAGCGTCATCGCCACGCTTCCACAGGAGGTGTCCTAACCCCCACTGCTCAGGGATCTGACTGCACCTGCGGGGCCGCGGTCTCCCGCCGCTACCCTCCCCTTCACGCCGTCCCTCGAAAGCTTGCCCCTCCGGTCGGCGGCGGCTCCCGCCACACTCTCCCAGGCTCCGCCATGCTTTTCAGGGCCCGGAGGAGCCCTGCTGACGCGCCGGCCCAGCGAGCTGCCGGCACTCCCGCTGCGAGAACGTGACAGGGGACGTGAGGCCTGGGCGGAACTCGCTGCGCCTGCCCTCACCACCGGGGGCCAGCCCCACCGCGGACCCTGGCGGTCTGTGTCACAGCGCGGCGAGCCGCGACCCCCTTCCCGCTCCCCGCCCACCATTCTCTTCCTTGTCACATAAGCGCTGGCGAGGCGAAGTGGCGGGCGACTGCCTTCGTCTCTCTCCCTTTCTCCTCAGATGCCCTGCTCTGCAGCTGCAGGGTTATTATTACAGTATGTGGCTGCGCCCTCTGCACCGCTGGCTGGCCGCCGCCGTTGTGCAGCGTCTTGGCCCCGCTGTGTGCCTGGCCGCCGCCCAGGCCCGCGCCGCGCTGCTCAGGGGCGCTAGGGGCGGCCCGGGGACATCAACGGCTAGCAACGGCCAACGGCTCCCCGCCCGCCCTGCTGCCGGCCCCCCCGCCCCTGGCGCTGCCCGGCAGAGCGCGGCCGACGGCGGGACGGCTGCTGCCCTGGCTGGCAGAGAGCGAGGGTACGTGCGGCTGCGGATTATTGCANCTCCCTCTCTCTCCCCCTCTCTCTGTCTTTTTAATTTCTTTTTGTCCTTAGCTGGACTTGGCTGCAGCTTGCTTTCCCCCCCCCCGGTGCAGATTTCCAAACAGGCTTTCTAAAAGAATATGAGAAAATCTGCAGCATATGTATTTAACTCTTTGTCTTTATGCTTTAAGGCTGGATTTCTAGGCTGGGGCACACTCTGCACAAATGGAAGGGGAGACGAGAAATGGTCTGCTAAAACTGTTTTCTTTTTTCTTGCTTTTGCAGCCCACAAACACCAAAATGCATCTTTGAACGAAATATAATTTAGCTTTTTTAGCATGCATGCAAGGTTCTAGGATTGGGTTTTCGTCTGTTTTCTCCCTTGTAAACCGAATCTCCCTCTTCTCCGCCCTGACACTGGATTCCTCTCAGGCTGCTGGGGTTTATTTTTTAGAAAGCATTCTTGCAGCAGCCTTCTGCATTTTCGCATGTGCAGCAGATAAATTTTGGGTGGTTCTTTCGAGAAAAAAGTAACACATAACAGACTATCTTTTGATGAATATTTAGTAATGTGCTTTCTTTCAAACGTTTCTGTATATATTCATAGATGGACTAGTTTGCAGTTTTAGATCTGTTATGTATGTATGTGTGTTTGTGTGTAAACATGTGACTCATACCTAATTACATACATGCACACCATAGGTAATATGAAGAGTAGAAGAGAACTTTAATTTTTGTCTCTATATGAAAGCCCATTAAGAAGGTAGGCTACAAATTCAGTCAATTAAGATTGGTAATTTAAGGTACCATTTCAGTGAGGTGAGACCTATGCTCTTTGTTGTTGTTGTTGTTGTCTCCCTTTTTAAAATGGGGTGTGGAATATCTATACAGAAAACTGGAGGTTATGTAATGCAGTGCCATTTCCAAAAATACCTATTCTCTGGGCAATTATATTGTGAAAGCCTGGTGCTATTATAATTGTTTCTGTATTGAAAAAATACATGCCTAAGAACAATGGACCACCTTTACAGTGAGCATAGGGTGGTATCTTTTTGTCCCCTTGACTGATTCCTGGGTATATTAACCTCTGCTCTTCAGAGATGTACCAAGTGCTAAGAATAGCATAGGGTTCTGCAAATCCAGGTACCAGGGATTCCTTTGTCCTATATTTAAGCCTACAGACCACTGAAGTGCAGAGATGTGTGATATATAAGCATACATGTGGTTAGAATAATTGCATGACTTCAGTCTTAACCATTCAACCTTGGCTCACCCACTGTTATGTTGGGAAAAAAATACCTATTAAATAATGCAACAGTTGGAATTACTTTTTTTTTTCTTTTTTTTTTTTTTTAAATTGTTTTCAGATTGTTCTCCTTGTGCTACTTCAGAGAAACTGCAATCCCAAGACTTAACAGAATCTAAAAATGGTAAGAATTAGTTGCTCTAGCAAAGAATGAGTATTTTTTGTATAAAAACATTCTTTCTCCATCCTCAATTCTAATTTATAAGACATACTTTGTTGAGGCTATGGGGATTTGCCATACAATGACTGATGTACTTTGAAAACCTCCACGTGTCAGTTCTTTGATTTTCTTGCATTTTTTGAATAAAAATCTGAAATCCCTCTGTGCAGTAAGGCTTATTTAATTGAAACAGGAAGTGTTTAGGTCATTATGAAAAATAAAGGTCATAACACATAGGAATGCATGCAAACAAAATACCCAGTAATTTCAACTCTTGTCACCGTCCTTCCTAAAAGAAGAAATAGGTCATTCCACACTAATTAGTTAGTGAAGTATATTTAATATTAGGCAGCCAGTGAAGTACATAAGATGGAAACTAAACGTTCTTGTTATTTGGGGGTTTTGGGGGTATGGGTTGTTTTGTTTTGTTTTTTTTGTGGGGGAGGGGGTGTTGTTTAGGGTTTGGGTTTTGGGGGTATGGGTTGTTTTGGTTTTTGGGTTTTTTTTGAGGGGGCAAGGGGGCGTTGTTTTGGGTTTGGGTTTTTTTGGGGTGTGTGTTTTGTTTTTGTTTTGTTTTCCAAAAGGTTGGTCTTTCTTTGTGATACAAATCTGTCCCCAGAAAAAAAATGACTAGGCCTCAGCCTAACTGAACTTTCAGGCACTTGGTTGGGATATATTTAGTGAACAAAATCGAAGGGTAGCATTTCCTCTAGTGCTAATTGTGTTTATATTTTACTAATAAAAACATATTTGTTACACTCTGAGGTGCTACTCCTTACAAATAGCTACTTTCCTCTATGTACAGTATTCTCTGAGAAGAACTGTCTGAGAATCACCAGGGTAAAGAAAATTGCTTTGTACAGAAAAAGTACATAAAGTAGGCAGAATTAATTTAGATGCTGTGTTTTCCTATGCTATTCTTGGAGATACAGCTATCAGTGAAGCCTGTCTGAATAAATTTACTGACATAGATGTGCTAAGATTTAGGTGCTAAGTAATAATATTGTGATCAGAATCTGTTAATTTATATGGAGCAATAGGTTGTCTTAATTAGTATTGCAAAGATCTTACTTTAGCATAGACTATTTTCCGAAGTGTGAGGACATACTTAGAGACATACTAAGACAGGGTTAAGTTAATTGCATTAATTATATGACACTTGTCTGAATCTCTATAGTTGTTTTGATTTGGGGCAGGAGGAATGACCAAAGAAAGTTTAAAATAAGTAAATATGTAATCTGTTATAGAGGATTTTTATCTTTTTAAATCCTTATTTTATATCATCTTTATCTGAAATCATGCCCTATTGAAATAAACTTGCAAATTCTGGAGTTTTAGGCTATTCCAGAACCTACTTTCATCAAAGTGCTTTGCTCATCTGTGTATAAATAGTTGGGGGTGGGGCGGGTTAGGGAAATGATTCACTTCAGTTGTGAATATAAGTGATGTTAAAATACCTTTTGTGGACACAACTGTGAGTATTGGATAAGGTAACTGTTTTCTTACCAACACCAAGGTGACAGTTGGCCCACATTTTTACATGGTATGCAGGCTGTTAAGTGCAATATATGCATATCTACAGACCAAAAAATTACTTTAAGATTAGTTGGGCATAAAAAATAGCCACTGATTTTTAGCAGCAGGAGACTCTATATATCTAGCAAGGTTCCTGTAGTGTAGTCAGTGAAATCAAAACATAAAACAGTTATCAAATACAGACAATGAAATGTCTAGTACTGTTGTTCGGTTTGCAGTGTAATGTAAACAAAAAAATCTCATTTGGCATTTTTTGAAAAGTTTTTTTTATTTGTCATGAAAAGGCCTAATTTCACGTTTCTGTGACTGTTGATCAGAATTTTAATGTAAGAAAGACTAGCTTTTCTTCCAGCTTGCAAGGTTACCTAAGATGTAGTGATACTTAGCAGAATCTTTTCCCCTACCACCATCAGGTATTTTTCCTTTCCTTTTACATTTGGCACAGTTACACTGAATGTAATTTTAAATCAGACCACTGTCTTACTTCGCTTGCAGTAATGGACACACTATGACACATTTCTTGTATTTATTACAAGGGTCTTTCTATCCATTGTAACCTGCAGGGAAAATTCTTTACATAACTTCTTTGCATATCAACACTTCCAACACTGAAATACATAATTGTAAAATTGCTTGCTTTGTTTTTAATAGTATATGCAAAGACTCTATTCTGCTCTTACTGGTCAGTGAAATTTTAGCTGTTATGTTTAACCATGCTAAACTAAACATTTAAAAAATGGTGAAACATGGCCTGCTTATTCCTTTGCTAAACTGCAATGTCATTAATTACTTAGGTAAGCTTACAGGAAAATTAAGAATAACTAGAATAAACTTGCTGAGTGAGAATAAATGAATTCTTCATTTAACTTCACCAGCACACCTTATTCCATGAAATGTTTCTTAAACTGCTTATAAATAAAAGCAAATAACTTATCCAATTAGTTTTCAGTGTTATACCTTTTCCTAGACATAGAATTAGAATTTTCCTCATACCTCATCTTTCTTGGGGCTATGTAATAGGAACAGTGTCATAAAGAATAATTCAAAGAGAAAAGGCTAAAAGTGGATTTTATATTCTTCTTATGATTTTAACTCCAGACATTTTGAGCCATCTTACACATAAGCACCTCTCATCTGGGGAGCTGTCCTTACTTGAGTATAATATATTTCTTTAAGTGACTGCCTAAAGGAAGATACTGTCTTATATTTATGCACAATGTAGAAAATCCTGAGGTGATTTTAATTGCTTTTTTAATTGGAAATGGTAGAAGTTCACTATACCACCTTCATGGAAAGTAAATATGTTTTTCACTATAAATTTAGATTGTTTTGCTAATGAAAAAATACACTCTAACTAAAAGAAAAAAAATATTAGACACATGTAATCCAGGCACAAAGGGTCTTGTCAGAAGAGCGAGAGTAAAGTTTTAGTTTAAGTTTTCTGTGATCTTGAAGATGACTTGTAGCAAAACCAAGAAAGGCCTCTTTTTATTGCTAAATGTTTGTTTTTAAAGAAGTCAAACAGGTATTTTCGACACTAGACACAGTGGTCTGTTTGCTTCCTTCTGAAGCACTGAGGTGTGTCTTTTTCTCCGGTTTGCATTGCAGTTCACTTCTGGACTTAAGATTAGTTCTGAGAATTTGCAGTGCAGGTTCACAGAATCACAGAAACATTCAGGTTGGAAAAGACCCTCAGGATCACCAAGTCAGACCGATAACCCTACTCTATAAGGTTCCCCTAAACCATATCCCCAAGCACCACATCCAGAAGACTGTTAAACACATCCAGAGTTGGTGACTCAACCGCCTTCCTGGGCAGCCCATTCCAGTGCCTGACCACTCTTTCTGTGAAAAAGTTTTTCCTAATATCTAGTCTAAACCCACCCTGTTGCAGCTTGAGGCCATTCTCTCTTGTTCTATCAGGGATTACCTCTGAGAAGACACTAGCACCAACCCAACTCCACAATGTCCTTTCAGGTAGCTGTAGACAGCAATGAGGTCTCCCCTNTCCAGCCAGTCCTTTATCCAGCAGAGCTGTGCTCATCCAAGGTATGAGCAGCCAGTTTGTCCATGAGAACTATGTGGGGAACAGTGTCAGAGGCTTTTTGAAAGTCTTGGTAGACAAATATCCACAGCCTTTCCTCATCCAATAGCTGGGTCATGTTGTCATAAAAGGAGGTGAGGTTCATCAGGCAGGACCCATGCTTCATAAACCCATGCTGACTGGGCCTGATGCCCTAGTTGTTCTCTGTATGACAGGTAATGGCACTTGAGATCACCTACCCAATGACTTTCCTTGGTACTGAGGTCAGACTGGCAGGTCAGATGCATCTGTAATAATTTAATTTACATGCAGGTGAAAATTTATTCACAATAACTTAATTTTGACCTACCTGAAAATAAACAAAAGGTATTCCATAGCAGCTGATTAATTTACTTCTGACTTGCCATGATAGGTGGCTTTCTTCTTAAGTACAGGTGGTGGGGAGTCTCTAGTCAATGTGTTGTGCAAGGTAGCTGTGTCAAAGCGAAAAAAAACATATAGGAGGTAATTTGTGCTGAACTCATGAGTTTTGAGGTTATTCTATAATTTCCATTGTCTGCATTTTATTTCCCAATCAAGTTTGGGACAAAAGGAGAAAAATGAGGTGATGGCTTTTCAGAGAGAAAACAACTGGGGGAAAAGTAGCTTCTGATACAGTGTGAGAAAACCATTGGCTGGTATTGTAACTGGAATCTCTTTGATAGTGGTGTAGAGCTAGAGGTCTAGGACTTCATCAGTTTATTTTCTTGTGTATCCATAGGTGGAATTTGGTCAAGAGAAGTAATTGAGAGGGATGGCAGATAAGTAGATTTGGCCATCTAAATGTGTAGATTGTGCTTTTCTACTGTGATTATATATTAGGCGCGAAGAATACATTGGGTTCACTTTGCTCAATTCTACTTGGTTCCTGAAAACTTCTGAAGGATTAAAGCTTTTCTAGCTTAAAAACTAAGCATAAATATAAACTCACTTTTTGCAGCACTTTTGTCAAGTCAACTATTCAGCTGTGCAGAAAAAAACACCTTTATTTGATTATGACTAGAAAAATTTGAAGTGGGATTTTTGTTGAAAGCTAATTTTTGTTGAAATTTTTAGATACTGTGAATACTCCTGTGGTACAGTTCATATGGGTACTAAAAGGCAAAATCTCTGCATATAGGTGTCTCTATCTGGTCACAAACACACATGCTCTGAGTGCTAAAATTCTGTAACTGTGTGTCAGCAGAATTTATCTCAGCCAGCAGAACTTTTTTTTTTCAGGAAGTTTCTTGCAAAAACAGAAATAAGAATTTTAATATACACCTTCTACACCTATACTACAGTCATAACATGGTTGGTGAAGGTTTTTGTTTTCCCTCATTGGAACACTGTTGCCCCGTACCTGAGGTTGCTCCTTGTGTGTATGGCTAAAGAAAGGGGAGAGGAACTACACTTAATAGTCTTAGAACAACTTCATAAACATAATTCAGGTGGTGTCATTGACTGGTACAGGATATTGTAATAAAAATATTTTTAAGTAGTTGTATTTTGTTTTTATTTCAAATATTTATTCACCTCATTAAGCCATATTGGTTGAGGGTGCAATCTGGAAAGGTGCAAGAACATTCTTTTAAAATGTTTAATGTAGAATAGTAGTATGAGTCATTGAATGTTACTTGAATTCAGTTTAGACTGCTGGTCTTGCAAATTCAGAGTAGCTCTGCTGACTGCAATCTCTGTGGATGTTTCTGGAAGGATTCCTGATTTCTGTAAATACTGCATTTTTTAAAAAACACACACCCTCAAAAGAGGTAGTTTTCTCATCCTGCAGGAAGAAACATTACTGGATTAATTTTGTTAAACGCTAACCTTACTATCTGTCTACTGGTGTAGCATACCTGTGTGGGAATAAGTTGCAAAAAAGCTAAAAATCAGAACATAAAATAGACCTGAAGGTGGTATAAACCTTGGTTTAATATATGCATTATCAGAATGAACTGAATTCTTGCAGCACTGGTATTTAGAAGGCACACAATGGCATTATATATCTAGTCAAAAATACTAAGTTAGAGAGGAACAAATCTTCCATTTTTGTTTTGACATAATGATACCTGTGTTAAGTCTCTACCATGAAAAAGTGTAAGTTTACAAAACTCTGTTCCTTTGGAAAAGAATAAAATCCTTTGGAAGTATTGGTAAATCAAAGAACCGTTTAGGTTGGAAGGGACCTCAAAGATCATCTAGTTGCAACCCCCTGCCATAGGCAGGGACACCTCCCACTAGAACAGGTTGCTTAAGGCCTCATCCAACCTGGCCTTGAACACCTCCAGGGAGGGAGCAGCCACAACCTCCCTGCACAACCTGTTCCAGTGTCTCACCACCCTCACTGTAAAGAACTCTTTCCTAACATCTAGTTTGAATTTCCCTTCTTGCAGTTTAAACCCATTGCCCCTTGTCCTGTCATTACAAGACCTTGTAAATAGTCCCTCCCCAGCCTTCCTGCTGGCCCCCTTCAGATACTGGAAGGCTACTATAAGGTCTCCTCGAAGCCTTCTCTTCTCCAGGCTGAATGTCCTTAACCTTAATTTCTTATCTAAATAAAAGCACTGTGAACAAAACCCAGAAACAGTCCTTGGCAGGAAAAGTTAATTTCCTATGTATGTACTCATTAGATGAGTCCTAGAACCCATGAATATTTTATTACTTTCAGTCTATAGGACATATATGCTACAATTCGTATTTTTGTATTTGTGGTTAGTAAAAATATAGTTAAGCTGCATTAAATGATGCTAGATAATGGCAATACAATGTCTAGGTAAATGTATCATCATGCTTTCAAGCACCTGTTACAATATCAACTGTGGTCATTAAATTCATTTTAATGAGGTAGGTACTGGCTGTACAGTGTGATTCTGTCTCCCATTTCCATTTGCACCACTGAGGCTTTTAATTGCTTAGCCTGAAAGGTGCTGGTTTGACAAAGGGTGGGCATCTCATGAGGGAAAAGGCTTTTGTGGCTGGGCTTTCCAGGAAACTAGTCGTAAGGCACTGAGCTTGCTTTCACCTGGAGAATATCACTTTTTGGATTTCTGGTCATCTTGCTGGTATGTGTTAGAAATGTAAAAAATGTTTTAGTCTAAAGGAGGGTATTAAGTCTTCTGTAAATTACAGGATTCAGGCCATTAATTTAGGGAAATTACAGGAAATTAAAAATTAAACACATTTTGGGATTCAGCTTGGTGTATACATTTTGTATACCCTAAAACTGGAAGGAGAGAACTAAGAAACCACAGAGGAGAAACACTATTCTGGTCTATCTCTATTCTTACACTATCATAAGATTCCCTTGCTGGCCACTGTACTTTTGGGTATTTCCCTTATAATCAAAGACTGAGCACAATGGACTTTTTGGTCAGCCCATGGCCATGGTACTTTCTTTCCTTCCCTGTTGCTCCAGTAATTTGTCAGTGTTGGGTAAGAAACTATTGAAGAACTTCACTGTGCAGTCTTTAGTTCTGAATTTTGCTGCCATATTGCATGTGCACCTCACCTTGTAATGAGATTTGCTTCTGCATCTTGTTCTGGAATTACTGTTAGCTGTGGATACAAAGAGTTAGTAATTAAACTTTTATTTACCTTGCTGCACCTGAAGAGCAAATGGCAAACTCCAATGTAATTGAGTGAAAAGTACTACTAAAAAGCTTGTTAGTGTTAGTGTTGATGCTGCTTTTTGTGTAATAAGTAATAGAACAAAAACTACCTTTGTACTACAGAGACTAAAACGAGTGGAAAGTGTCCTGCGTTGCACTGTGTTTTGAGTGTGATTTTCTGGAGGGCTTGTTTGGGTATTTTGATTTCTCTAATGTTTTATGGTTTGAGACTCCATGGATGAATATTTGCTGGTGGAATAAAGTAGCTCATAGCCTTTTCATTGGTTAGTGGAACTTTCCATATAATACACATTTGTTTCTTGTTACTGTTCTGGAAAAATTGCAGGGTTGGGTTTGTTTTGGGGTGGGTTTTTTTGTGTTGTTTTTTTTTTTTTTTTTTTGTTTGTTTGTTTTTCAAGTAGTGTGATACTTTGCTAATGAGTATCTTTGTTAAATTAATGAATTCGGTAGAATTGAGATGAGCATTTATGATAGAGTTTGCAATGTACCACTTGACTCTTCTTTTCTCTTTATATGCATGGTAAATACTAAGACTGTTTTGCAATGTTTTTTGCATATTAATACAGTAAAAAAAGCAGCATGAAAGCAGTTACAGCACATAAGCTAAATTCATCCCAACTACTGCAGAAAAGTGCAAATTCATATCTGCCTAAAAATTGCATTGCACTCAGATGATGAGGAGGATTCCTCTCCAGGGAAAAAAAGAAAGTGTTTTCTGTAACTAACCTCTTTCAGTGATACATGCCAAAAGACAGCTAAAGTTTCTGGTGAGAGTTCTTACAAGCTGAAGTAAGTAAGTGTTCTGACTGTATGCTCAGGTTAGATTAGGTTGTGTTTTCACCCTCAACACTAGGGCAGTTTGGAGTCCAGTGGTCTCCTGAGAGACTTGGAAAAATATGCCTGGTCCAAGTACTTTGTATCTACTAGCATAATTTCTGGCACCAATGCACTCTACATTAGCAGAAGTCATTACTCTTCAAAACATGTTCTAGCAAATATTTCACAGTCAGATACATGTCATGGGATGCTTTAAGTACATATATATAATATGCAGCCTCTATATTGTGGATGGGGACAGGAGTAAATTCTTTGATACAGCTGAGCCAAGGTAGATGGCAGCAAATGCTTTAGTGTAACCTGGAGAAGAGCTGTTTTAAGAATAATGAAAGGAATAATGGATGAAGATGGGTTTATATGAGAATTTTTTTACATAAAATCTAGGAAAAAATAATTCTAAGGGCATGTCCTTGTGTGTGGAAAGACTAGATGACAGCTTGTTCTGTGAACTTGGCAGAAATTGAAGAAATGAAGAACAAGTACTGCAAAAAAACCCTAATGAATAAACTTCCTAATTTATATGCAGCATGGAGAGGGATATGCAAGGGAAAGTGTATTTGTCTCATTAAGGCTTTTTCATCTCTCTCTTGTCATGTGTTTAAGTCCTCAGATAGGGAGGAGTAAAAAAGCAGCAGTAATATCTTCCCCATAAAAAGGCAAAAGCAGCAAAGGATGCCAGAGTAATTGTTACTGTAATGGCAGGTAAAGTCTCACTAGAAAGGTGGGCCATCAGAACAATTCTAGTCAGGAGGAGGATGGTCACATAATTCATCAGTGCTCTCAAGCCGTTTATCTGCCTTTATCTGTTGTGCAGAATTAACCAAGACTGTAAATTACATGTTTTCACCCACTGATTTTTGCATGCACATGGCACCAGTGTGGAAGGTGGGGCTGGCAGAAAAAAACTGCCTCCCTGACAGTATACTGAAAGAGCAAAGACAGGTTATTGGGGATTACTGTAGCTATACCTCAAGAAGAGTGCCTCAGACTTGTTATGCAGAGCAAGCTGTGGTTCAGATGTTTCAATAGGAAAATCTTCACACCAAGCTAGTTTCAGAATCAGGCTTATTACAATAGCCACATCCCATTTGATTGGGAGTACAGTTGCTTTGATACAACAAAGATTCATCAAAACTTCACTGACTCTTTGAAATAAGGAGCAATGATGACCACTCTTGATGTAGCCTTCTGCCGAAGACAAAGCTTATTGATAGCCACCAAGCTAAACTCTTGAGAAGCAGCAATCATTCACCTGGCAGTTGCTGCATGTGTTAAGTACTGTATGCTAGGTTTGGAACACAATGGACATTAATACTAAATACTTCCATAACATTCCCCTCACAGTGATGAAAATAAACTACCGTAGATGGGAGCATTAGTTTACAGCATGTGCTGATGTAAGTGCACTGTTCCCAGTACAAGCTTACCTCTCATTTCTGTTTAAAATAATTTTTTTTCTACCATTATTTTGTGTTTCAGCTCTGATGCAGTAAGATTTTCTGTTTACAAATCTCAGTTGTGATGGTGGGACTTTTGGCTACTTCTTACTGCAGTGGGAGGCATGTTGAGGTTTCAGCAGTGCACGGTAGAACGCACTGGGAAAAGTCACTATAGCTCAAGCCAGCTGGTAACTATGAAACTTTATAAAAACTGCAACAGTATAACTTTTAACTTAGTGGGCAACTTTGTCATAATTTGTTAACAAAAATTTGCATTGATTTGGGAAGAAAATGTGCTAGACACTTTCAGTGATGCTGAGACCAGCCACAAAGGAAATAACCTTACATATTTTCCTCTAGGAGCCTTAATACCACTGATTTATGTCATTGCAATGCAGTGACAAATCCTCAAACTGCTTTAAAGAAATACAGATAAAGAAACGAGGAGCAGCATGCATTTCTGGCTGTACAGCCAATCTTCAGGAGACCATGGTAGGAGGATGGCTTCTTCTCCTTCTGTATTAGTCACTTAGAGACACAGACTTATCACAATAGCACAAGCATAGTTTTAGTGCTGTGGTGAGAAAGATCCTGTCCCTTTCTTAGCTCTGTGGCTTTACTTCCTTGTTACTCAGCACAATGCCGTATGTGTCAGCTATTAGACTGCTAATCCATATAGTAAAGCTTTTGTATTTCTTTCTTCCTCTTTTAGGTACACTAGTGCCGAATTACTAAAGATGGACACCTTTTGTTTGGAGTTAGGAATGTCTAGAGTACTTGTCATAATTTCCTTCTTGTTTTCATTCCTGTTCTTCCCCAGGCCAGTTTAAGTCAAAGAAGTGATTTGAAACTTTTTAAAAGGAGTGACCCACTCTAATAATCTATAGATGAAGATTACTAACTTGATTCTTTTCCTATGATTATCAAATACTGAGGTTACCGATTTGAGTCAGCATATGACAATGCACTGTGTAGACTTACTGTAACTTTGCTTTTCAGTCCATCCTATTCAATAATTCTGTTCTGAATCCTTATACTTTGGCTATTTAAGCCAAACTTGTTCTTGCATAATAGTCACACAGGAAGCACTGAGAAATTAAAATACGGTGTGTATCAATTGAAACATGTATTTCGAAGTGTTTGCTCCATGCTAACAGCTGAAATATTGTAAGGCTTACATTCTACTTTGTAATGGAGCATTGCTTTGCACTGTTTCTCTCTCTATAGCTCATCTTGCAACATAACATCAGTTGTTCTGAACTGCTGTAATTGACTAATTTTTACTTTTTCTTTTTTCCCCACCTGGTCGATTGATCTTTTTTTCCATTTCAGAATCTTTCTCCCCTTAGGCAGGATGCACACTGATTCCTTAGCCTTTCAGCTCTGCTCACAAGGGAGATACCTAAAGTCCTTTGGCTGCCCATTCAGGACTTTGGTTAGTTACAGGAGAACAGTTACTGCACATGGAGTAGGGTCACATGATGGTTATCTACAAATATTGGCCACAGTAGTTGTTTTCGAAGCAATATTAAGAAAATAGGAGTTATGTAGGGTGGCTTGGTGGAGTCTTGTTTTGTTCAGTGTTTTGGGAGCGTAGATGTATCTTAGAATTTACACTTTTTTTTTTTTTTTTACCTGCTGTATTCTCAGGATTTACACTAAAGCTTCATTCCCTCTAAAGTCTTATGAATTCAATGTTAAGATATTTTCTTTGTCATTTAACTACAGGTGCTTATTTTATTCCTATTATTATTAGGGATGACAAGGCCTGTAGGCTAACCTGAAGGTATCTCAGACTCCATGGAACATAGAGAAGCTCATATTGATCATAATGAGTAATACTGCATGCTGATGCTTATTCTTTCATCCTAAGGAAAATACACACTTTTGTATACTTTGCTGGTTTGAGTGTGCATATCCTCTGGTAGACCTGAACTGTTTCCCACCATGAGTTTTCATACAAAAAAAGATGACTACACAATAAAATCAAGGAATAATTGCAGGATGGGTAATCAGTGATTATAAATAGCAATGGGAGAACTCAGAGGTTATTTAGCATCTTTCATTCGGATATTCAGTGTGAACATTAAGTAATGAATTAATTTGAGTGCTGTGCTGTGTATTAATTGCTCTATGTCAACAGTAACCTGAGAGCTTAACTGGCTTGTACAAGATCATGTAGTAATCTAAAAAATAAAATCTGATGCTTTAATAGCTATAAAGCATACTGGTTTGTACTGTGGAAAATCATGGGACAATGTATCAGAGCAGGCATTGCCTTAGGTTCTGTGTTTTAAATTGCCCTCCTCTGTTTAGTACAGTTCAGGATTTTTTTCTTGTAAAGATGATTCAAATAGTTTTACAATAATGTATCCAAGCTACCTCTAGCCCAACTAAGAGTCTATATGCAGCTCCACAGAAATGAAAACATTCCTCAGGTTACAGTATAGGTACAGTAGTATACAGGTGAGTAAAGATGGTCCATTAGGAATTTGAGGGACAAGGCAATTCTTGATCCCCAACGTAAAAGCAAATTTTAATAATGTGATTTTTAATAACATTGACAGTTTGACTTTTGGGCATTGTACAGAAAGAGTTCAGTTCACAAAACTCAAAGGCCCATGACACAAACACATCGGGAAAATAAATTTAAGATCTTCAGCATTGTATGTAGCTTGTGTCTGACCACTTTAGTGTTTAATAAGAGTGAGATGAAGACACGCTGTCATCTTCATCCTGCAGCTGAGCAAGTGAAGCACAGGATGTGTTCAGCTCAGATTCACCATATATTAGCTTGGCACTTATGCAGCTTCCTGCTGTAATCAGTGGCTGCCTTTGGATCTTNCAGAGTACAGGGGGAGAATGAATTTTCCTGTAGCATACATGGTCTAGTACCTTAACCATTAAATCCTGCTGCCAGCTGTTTTATCATATGGTTCTTACAATGTGTTGGAATTCCTTTAATGTCTAAAATCTAGGGTGCTAACAGAGAATTATAGCTGCATCAATGATCTGAGCATAAGACACAGATAGGTAACCTGGGCCAAGCTCAACTGACATTAGACTCTTGGTTTTAATAGAGTGGTATGTCACATGAACATTATTTGACTCTATTTGATGAATCTGTCTTTGTTAGTAAGAAATTATATATATTTATGTCATGACAGGTTAATCAACCAAGGTTAATGATTTGGGTGAGCCAAAAAATCTTTCCAACCAGCCGAAGGAATGGGGGCTTTCCAAAGGTAAAAATACTTCTCTTATTTCTTTCATCTAATAAGCAGTTTACTAAGATGATTTTTTTTCTGAAAGGAAATCACATTGGAAGTTCAGTGGATTTTATTTTATAACTGTTTCAAGAGTTCAGCCAGGTCTCATGATTTTATCATGAGTCTCATGGTATTCTGTTTTTCTTAAAGCCTCTTCTCCCTGAGCCAGGCAGTTAACTGAAGATTTCAGCTTTTGTTTTAGAACTATGCTTTCAGCCTTCAGGCTTGCCGAAAACATGGGCTCTTGCTGGCTATATACCAGAAGGAAAACATACTAATTTTGAAAAGCTCGTATTTTTTTAAGTCTTCCTCGTGATTTTACAAGCTTGAAAACTCATTTTTGTATGCTTGATTTTGGCAGTTCTCTTTTATGAATGCAGATGAAGCAGTCAATGATAATGTAAAAGAAGGAAGGAGGTGGAGTTAGTTTTCTTTTATTAAATTTTACGCTTGTGCTTTACCTGACTTGAGTAATAAGCATACAAAACATCAGTTTTCATCAAGTTTGACAAGAAGCACCCCAATGTAAATACAGAAGATGTGGCTTGTCAGAAAAAAAAAAACCACCAAAAATGAAACCAGAAAATAAGTTCTGTTACCATATCTGGTTTCATAAGTGTGAAACTGGATATGAAATTTGAGTGGGGAAAATACAACGGTTATCAATAACTGTACTTGTTCTATTTTTCTGTTTCCTTTCATTACTGACTGAAAATCTGGCAAACAAAAAATGGCAGGTAAGTAAAGAAGAGAGCATATGGAAATTTATTTTGATTAAGTTTCAATTATTATGTAGACTCCAGCTCCTTGGTAACAAAACTTGGATGTTCCATCTGGGTAACACTGTATTTTCCACATTTTATAATGCAACTTTAAAGATTCATAGCTGGGGCTATTTGCTGTCTGCAATTTTCAGACACGTGCCAGCATGCCAATCTTGAAATTAACATCTATCTCTATCTCTATCTCTATCTCTCTCTATATATCTCTATCTCTATCTCTATCTCTCTCTATATGTATATGTATGTACTGCCATTAGTAACATCCAAAGCATTTCAGAAATTAAGCTGAGCAGCAATACCAAAATATGAGGAATGGGCTGTATGTGGTCATACTTACAATAAATGAATTTGCTGTTTTTTCTTATCAGCTCTGTGTTAACTAGATGATTATTATTAAAAATCTTAGGCTAGCAGCTTTTAGTAAGTCATTCATCATTAAAGAAAGTTGCTCCTGAGGCAGAGGAATGAATTTGTGAATGGTGTGCAACGTTGTTAGTAATAGTGCTGTATTATATTGGATTTATGAACAGCCCTGTTTTGGTGCTGTGTATTATCAAAAGAGATCTTTCTGAAGTAGTCAAAATATACTTGGTTTTCTGTAAAGTTATTAGATTCCTGCTTTTTAAATCTAAAGCATTTTTTCCTAGCCTTTATGTAATTCTTCAAAAGCTATTTGGCATATTCTTAAAGGATCAGTGTTTCGAACTAGCTCCAAATTTTATTTCACAATTGATCTTCAAAAACAACTTGATTATTATTAGCTGCACACAGTCCAGTTTATAAGAAGCACAGCTTACAGCTTCCAGTGTCAGCCTTAACAGAAACTGGATGTTTTGGAATCTAATTTTTTTTCATCTATAACATTAATTAGGGTTGACTGCTAGCAAAGATTACAAAAAGTGCCCAGTCCTTCAGCTCAACAGTTTTAGGCTGAGATTGTTTTCACAGCTGAAATGGAACTACTCAACAACAATGCTTTTGGAATTGGTCTGTATGGTGTGCCTGTTTAAGTTTCTACTTCTCATACACAAGTAGCAAATTTAGTCAACATAAAAGCAAAAATATTATCATGAGGATGAAATTTTCTACAGTGTTGTAAGCAAACATATTTCTGCAGTTACCAACATGTGACTGCTGTGTTTTCATTCAGAAACAGTCTCTTGAAAAGTACATGGTTTAGGTCTAGCAAAGGCAAGGTATGTTTCTATTCCCACTTCTTCCTCTGCCTTGTGAAGCTTGTGAGCATGTGTTTGCAGTTTCTCCATTTCATGCTGCCCCAAAAGCAAAGGGCACCATTTACCCCTGAGAAAATATTTTGCAGCCTTAAAACTGCTCATGCATGTGTTAAGTACTGAGCCTTGAGGTCATCAAACTGAAAGCACTAAACTGTGATAAAGACAGTGGGAGAGTCATGGGGTACATGATGGTTTCAGTACAAGTAAGAGTGAAAAATATGGCCATTCCATTATGGCCTTGAGGAGCCAGGAAAGGAAAATTGATAAAATTTGCTCTTTTTTTTTTTTTTTGGTAGTTGTTAAAACTCCTAATTCCTAAGTTCACAACTCTCACATCAGAAAAATTGCACTTGGAGAAGAAAACTTTAGTTTCTTAAATGCATTCTACTTATGTGACAAACATATCTTAAGCAATGATAAGAGACAATAAAACACTTTTACAATTCTGATCTCAAACACAGGAAACAGATTTTTTTCCCCTATGACTTACAAGATATTAGTATCTATACAATTTAATTTTGTTTATGACCCCACCGTGACATATTATGAGCAAAGTACTTTAAGCATCTGCTTAGCCTTTAGTCTTCTTTCTGAGGTTTAAACTGAAACATATTTAAATGCTTTGCTGAATAGGTACAGACCTCAGCCAGTGAATGGCTAAGTATGGCTAATGAAAACCTATCTGAGGTAGGTGGCTAATATGGCACACTGTTTCCCTGTTTGTCCAGAGACGAGTAACACTCTACAGTGTCTTTTTAGAGTGCACTTTTCAATTAAGTACTACAGGAAAGTTACTTATTAGGATATGAGAGCTGCCTAAGTTGCAGTGTGACTAGAAAATGAGAGGTCTAAGCTGTAAAAGGTTCTCTTAATAGTAAGATGATCTTTCGTGCACTTTTATGTGTGAGGCCAAGTAAAGCTGCAGAATTGAGCTTGGGCTTAAAAAAAAAAAAAAAAAGTAGGGAAACAATTTATTGGTAGAAAATACCATTAACATTAGGTTTTTGATTACCCAAGTTGGTGCTTAGTTACATTTCTTAAGAGGCTTGGTGCCATCCTTTGATTTGTGGCTGTTTTGTGTTCATGAGACTGAGACTCTGCCTGCCTTCTGTGCTTCACATTTTAGACCTGAGCTGTCCCAGATGTTATGAAGGGTAAAGAAATGGCTTGGTTTGGTAGGAGTGAGAAAAATTATTTTGAGGAATAGCATAAGTATGTATAGCTGGTCACAGGGAGCTGCAGAAAGCATTACCATTATGTAGCTTCTTTCCCTGTAACTTTGCAAGGATGGTTGTGGTCCCCTCAGCTGCCACAAATGTCCATATTCCTTGGTTCAGCAGTGGAGGATGGTTGCTGGCTCAACCCTTCTGCATTTTGTCTGCTGAGGCACACACATTCCTCTTCAAGTGAAAAGTTTCTCTCAGATGCTTGCATAGTTTTTAAACAATCCTTTGCCCTCTGTGACATGAATATTTAGAGTTGATTCAGCCATGTTTAGTAGATACTTCTGAACTAAAGCTAGGGAACTATGTAAAACTTAGGCTAGGAAAAAGGTGGGCTGTATGGAACCCACTTCACTTAAGCTCAGCTAATACCATTTCTCCATCTCCACAGGGAAGACTCCCCATCTCGAAGGAAGTAAACCGGAAGAAGAATCGTGAGTCAGAAGGGGCATGTCTGGTTCCAGTGAATGACTGTGGACACCATTTCACCAAAATCAGTTACCTCTGCTCTTTTTAATCATAATTTCTCCATTTGTATTACATATGGTGTATGGGTTTGATGAGGTCATGGTGTCATATATTGGGAATTGTTTCTGTGTAAATCATCAAGTGTAAGAAGAAACTATGGGACTCTGAGCCTTTCTTTAGAGAATAACAGGGGACAAACATGTACCATAAAAACAGTTTTTAACATTCTGAATCAAGCAAAAGCTCTCAGAATTTCACACTGTGAATCCATGTTTACAAACATTACAGGTGGGCCCTCAGGCCTGGTTCTACCACAGCAACGTCTTCCACTACTCAAACTCCACTGCTCACACACAACTGGTAAATAACTCTCTCCATTTCCACCATCCCAATCTGCTTCTTGCAGAGGCTGAGAGTCCCCCCCAGTTTTTTTCATTTAGATATAACAAGCCTAGTAGTTTATTTTCAATTGTCTGTATATCTCTATATTTTATCCATGTACTCTTTTGATGTATAGAAGTAGTATGAAACTCATGGTTTCCTTGTGGTAAGTGATTGTGATGCTGCCACGGGATTTGAGACACTGATGAATGGTGCTATTTTGGACTTTAAATATGCTCCTTGGCAAGGTAGCTCTGATGGAGTTATTTTTTATTTCCATGTTCTGAGAAGGTGTTGGTACTTTGTTTTTCTGAGTGTTGTTTAGACTGGACTGACTTGTTTACTTGTGTCTTCAGTGTGGCTTTCTTATTCAGTGCTGTAGGTGAGTAACTACTTATAGTGTACAAGTGAGGAAACTGATTTCCTATCAGGGTCCACTCACAAACATGCAGTTACAGTGGGAGCAATCACAAAACTGTAATTTAGGTAAAATATCCTTTGTGACTCTTACCCACCTAATGGAAAAAGATGAGCAATAATTTTCCACCAATCTCTCAAAATCGCTTTTTATTTTAGCTTTTTTTTTTTTTTAAAGAAGGGACAAGTTCTAATGTCCTCTTCAAATCTATAAAATGGGGATATAGTAAGAAAAACATAGCAGATTTCTGGGAGAAAGTCCTAAAGGGGAAAGAGTACATATCCACAGTACTGTCAACATGTGGACTTTACATTTTTGTTCTTGCTCCCAGACTACTATCAATACAAATACAACACAAACCCCAAAACTTATCCGTATCATCTACTCATGGAGTGTTGTTGTGTTAGACACAGTCTGAAAGCCCACCTTAATTTTTATATCTCTGTCTTTTAGCTCTTCCTTTTACAGGGCAGGCCTTGTTCTGAACTGTTTTAGCTTCTGACTGTTAAATACCAATGCATGTACTGCACTTCCTAGATTTCTCTCCTTTCCCCAACTTCTGTATCCCTCTTCCTGTACATTTTATTTTCCAATAGATTAGGTATGTCTACTGTGCTGTATATAGAGCAAGAGGTAATATTCAGCAGTTGTGGCATTTATGTATAGTTGCAGTTGTGTACTGCTGAAAAATGCAGGCTTTTGTAACAATGTGATCTTTAATAATGCACTACAAGTACCCAATGTATTTCAGCTATTTTAGTAGGATTTGTTCAATAAATATGCAAGCTCTAAGGGTAGCTGTGGATATCTCTGTTTCTTTATTCCAATAAGAAGAGGCTCCTTTTCTGTTTTGTTTTGAACCTGCTCTTTACATGACTTCTGAGGTTTTTTCCTGGAATATCTGGTAAAGTAAAAGTTGATTTGTTTTGGTGTCTGCTAGAAAATAGCTATCATGATAACATAAATGCCAGACATGGATGGAAAACAATACCTGCTGGACAATGGTAGTCATGCATTTCAGTTTCAAGACTGGTCAGATGTGACACTTGATGATATTTTTAGTAATCCCAGTAGGAGACTGAGGGGCTGTGCATGGCAAACACCATATATTTCATTTTCTACTTCTGATAAATTAAAAGGCCATTTTCCTAGCATGTGACAGAGTAATTTCTTTAAAAATACTTTGTTTGGAGGAGTAAAAAGTAATACCTGTATTTCCAAGGTTTTGAAAATATTTTAGCATAGAAAACAAACAAAGCTGCATTAAAAACAAAACAAAACAACAACAACAAAAGGCAGTAATCTATGAATAAATACCAGATACAGGTCTGATCCTGAGGTTTTCCAGTCATGAGACCAAACACATGGCCTTACTGTCTATCCCACTCCATGAATTTACATAGGGATTGAATTTGGTTTAATGGCTTCAGCTGTATGATGGAAAACCAAACAAGCGCACACAGTACCTATCCCAGTGGCAATTGATCTCATCATAGGAAACAGAACAAACAACAGTATATTTGGGCTAAAGCTAACTCCCTGGTTTGAAAGCTATTTTATTTTATCTTAGTATATGTTATACATAGAGGCATGCTTACATACATACATACATATATATATATAAATTATGAGTAATAGTTACTAGAATTAGAGCAATGATCAAATGATCTTGATTTTTAACGTGGTACTTTGTCTTTGCGGTGTAAGTAATAGTGGGAACTGATGAAGGGAGTCAGCTGGAGCATGTCCCTGTGTGCCCTTGACGTGGAGGGATTGGGGTTGGAAACGTGGTAGACTGGTGTGCTCGCCTTGTGTAGCATTTGTGCAGAAGTATAGTGGATTTGGAATGGGGAGCTGAGGGTGCTCTGTGCCAGGATGGCCAGTGCCTCACTGTTTTCCAATGTTAAAAACAGTATTTTATCCAATCATTGTATTCCACAACTTGTAGAGTTAACCACAGTTTGTAGAGTGGCATATAAAATGACTGTTGCTATAGCAATAAACGACTTTGGCTACTTTGATGTCCACATATCCTCGTGTTGCTGGTTTTATCGGTCACAACTAAAACTGCGACATATGGTGACATCCCAATGCACAAAATAGGAGCTGCTGAAGACTGCAGCTGGTGACAGAGCCCAGTGAAGCTTGAGAGCAGTGGGAGTCTGCCTGGTCCGGACTTGACACTGACACCTTGAGAGAGGTGAGCCACTGGGAACATGGGACAAGAATTAACTAAAGAAGAGACTCTAGTTCTTGGCACTTAGAAAGACGCACTTGAAGCACCAAGGGATAAAACTAGGGGACTGTGATTTATGGCAATTGCAAGGATTTGAACCCTCCTGCAGCACTGCTTTAGTGTGACTGCATGGCAGAAACTAGGGACTCAGTTGTGGACTGCTGTATCAAAAGGGGATAGGGACCTTGTTGAGACAAAAAAAAGGAGCAGGATAAAAGATAAGAGGAAGATAGATCTGAATTGAAGGCTATGGATTTAGGAGACACAGTAGATGCATGTCTCCTCCTCCTGCTCCCTCAGACCCAGAGGCTGAGATAAATATCTCAGAACCAAATATATACCAACCCTCAGGACCAAATAAAACTTCCTGCATCTTGGAAGAATCCTAATTTTAAAGAACTGCTGTTTAGTTATCAGTCCCCTGTTGAACAATTAAAAGAGTACAGGGACAAAGGTGGAGCAGAGAAATTAAACAACAATCAGAAGGGTGAGGGATCATCCAACAATCAGTCAGCCAGGACAACCACTGTAAAATATTCCTAGTTGCCAGTTGATGGTGATGAGGAAGACATAACAGATGTAAGAAAAACAATCAAGCCTCCCGACTGCAGGGTCACAATGTCGTTTGCCTGGGCCCTCTCCCTGGACTTTACCCCCTTGTAACGTTTCTGTTATTCACTGCTCACCGGCACGTTTTTGGCAGCAAGGTCGTAAGAAGGCTGCTTGCAGGAGAGAACTTGGAGAGAAATGGGAAGCGCTCTTTGAAGCAGTCACGGGAGGTGATCCGATAGCAACTTTGTGTTAGATTCTGTAATACAAGGAGTGATTGGACTACAGGAGAATCTGCTGATGAGGTGGTTAGATTTTACAGAGGTGCTAAGCAGTTAATTACCATCGTCTACAGCTGGAACTCGCTCTCACCTGCCTAGTGAAATTCCTTTGCTTGCGATGGGGGGAGTGGAGGATTTGGGCAAATGGAAGGAGCGGATCTGCCGGAGTATCTATAACAGCGCCGCCCGCCCGCAGCCCTCCCTCCCTCCCCATCTGTCTCAGATCGCATCACTGAACGGCTGTTAAAAACTCAAAGGTTTTGA
>WBNM01031264.1:42271-60833 GCA_013399055.1 Ramphastos sulfuratus | reverse complement strand
AACTCCCCAAACCCACATCACCTGGGGTAGATGCATTGTTTGCTGGAGATGAAAGATCAGTTCTCGAAATACACTTTGCCACTTCAAAAGACATAATACAGTGCAACAAAGCAGATGGCAAAACAAGTCTTCACTCATCACAATTAATGTTGTCTAAGATTATGATGACAACATCATTTCTCACATTCACTCTAGTAAGAAGGAAAAATTTACTTCCCATGTGCTTTGGCTGTTAAGATTCCTGTGCAAGTTGGCTGGAGGAGAAGGTGACAAAGTAAATTATTTTACTCTTAACTTTCCAGAAAAAAAGTTACTACTTACACTTAATCTTGTTCACAGTTTTTATGTACTGAGCACGCATTTCTTCCAGGGCTTTCACAGCATCACAGGACATATAAGGTTTTGAGACATCTCCCTTTGACAGTGACCTGAAATGCACATAAGTCACACTCCAAAAGAAAAGCAGCTTATATCTTAGAAAACTGAGTTTGCTTAGATCTTTTAAATACCTTGGTGGTGTTCCCAGGTCCTTCAGTTTAGTCTTCGCCTCAGAATCTTCTGTAATTAAAGCTTCTAGTACCATCCCATTTTCTGTTGCAAGAAAGTCCCAAAGATGAACCATAATTTACTACACTTCTCTCAATTCAAGTTGAACTGAAGTTATTACATGAATTGCTGTCTCTAAGAGCTCAATGTGACAAAGTATCATCAGCAAATACACAGTTGCAGTAACAAGGACATCAGAATCAATCACAATACACTTCAAGGGAACTTGAATATAAAAGTCATCTCATACAGTAATCAAATAACCTTAAAGCCTTCATATGTCATTGCTAACACTATGCTGTAGGTGAAACTTCAGAGATACCAAGTGTATATGAAGTTGTTTTGACACCCTCTGACATTAGAAAAAACTTAATAATTTATCGGTTAGTAGGTCTGCCTTCTTTAGAGTGGAAAGATAAAAGACAAAACTTGGTTATTGCTAAAGGATTTTGTTAGGTTTTGGTGTTGGTTTAAAGAGCCAACAGAGTGAAGCTCTCAAGTGAATTGGAGAAAGACAGAATTCTATTTGGAAAGAGAGTGTTACAGATAGAAATTACAAGGCAGATACAGAATCCATAAGCGAACCCCCTTGAATTTCCCCCCAACCCAAAACTAAATCTATCATCCCCAGTGCTCCAATCCTCCCCCCTGCCTCCATGCCTCTGCCATCCAAGACGCCTAAACACAGCCTTCGGAGGCCCCAAACCAGGCCTGCTCCTTACATGTTTGTCCTGATAAAGCAGCCCAGCCAGACACAAGGCTGGAGGGGGAGGAAAAGGAGAATGAGCTGGCCTCAACATGAGTTTATGAAGAGATAACAGAATTATGGGATTGAATAACAATCTTCTAGTCCCTAGAGGATTTTTTTTAACCTTATAATTTCCAACCTGGGACAGGTGGCCATTTTGTTTTTTCAATAATCAAAAGTCACTATTACAAAGGAAGGATAGACTTTCATGCTGAACTCTGCTCAGTGCTACTAAGAAGCATTGTAAATATTACAATGAGTCATCACAGAGAACAAGATGACAGTGGAGCTGAAAAACCCCAAAATGTAGGACTTCAAGCTGCTACTGAAGACTGTTTATCATGGCGTACAGACAGGTCACCTTTTGAAAGTGAGAGAACCTTGAAATGTATTTGTTAGCTAATTTAATCAAATCATTATTTTTTAAAAGGGTACACAGGTATTTGCCCTAACTTGAAGAACTGATGGATAAACTTGGATAGACCCACAGAAATCTGCAGTTGATTACTACCTTTCCTATTTTAAGAAAGTAAATTAACACGAATTGAACACCTACATTGAATACTGGAGATACATCCAACTGCACCCAGCCATAGAAGTTTTTACATGAACCATGGCAAAGAAAGAGGTTTGGCTTTATTTCTTCTCTAGAATGATGTGCAGAAAAGGCAAAAAAGCAAGCAGTCATCCTCAAATACAGAAAGAAGCAATGCATGGCTTTTAGAGATCCTCATTTGTAATCAATTCATGGGCCTTAGAGATCCTCATTTTAAACTGTCATTGATTACATTCAATCTTCATACCATGCTGCAGTCATGCCAGCTTCAAAAATGAAAAGTGCTAACTGGAGCAAAAGTATTATGGAGCTTGAAGTTCAGATTCCAATATGGGAGGCTTCCTGTTCCAGTTGCTGCTTCAGGGTTCTGGGTTCTTAGGTGTTGGCTCTTTTCCACAAGAATGGCAATGAGACATGTGGGTGTGGGGTAGTTCATTGGTTTTGGTTTTCTGGTTTATGCTGATTTTTCCTGTATTACACTGCTCTTGTTCAGCAAATAGGCTAAGCTAAGGTAATCACGTGGTGTATTATTAGATTAGATTATTAGCTAGAGTAATGTGCACTTTGTACTATGTTTATCTGATTTTGCTTAGTAAATCTATTCTTATCTCACTTTTTTTCTGTCTCAATCCCCAATTTTTGTCTGTTACTTTTCCCTCACTTCTGAGTTGGGAAAACAGACGGATTAAGCTGCTGGTTTGATGTGACCCACATCCAGGATGACCTTGGTAAACAACAGTAGGCTCTTTTCATTAACAGACCTCCTATTATCCTTCAATATTTCCTCCAGTCCCAAAGAAAGTTTACATACTACATGGTTGTTGATGAAGTAACACAGACAGAGTATCACATAAGTCTGTGCAATTTACCCACCTAGCCTTGTTCACGCTCAGAACACAGAATTAACGAAGTTGGAAAAGACTTTGAGATCGAGTCTAACCTATCACCTAACACCTTCTAATTCACTAAACCATGGCACTAAGTGCCTCATCCAGTCTCCTTTAGACACCTCCAGGAATGGTGACTCCACCACCTCCAATGGCAGCCTATTCCAATGCCCAATCACTCTTTATGTGAAGAACTTCTTCCTAACATGCAGCCTAAACCTGCCCTGGTGCCACTTGAGGCTGTGTCCTCTTGTTCTGTCACTGAGTGCCTGGGAGAAGAGACCAACCCCACTTGGCTACAACCTCCTTTCAGGTAGTTGTAGACAGCAATGAGGTCTCCCCTAAGCCTCCTCTCCTCCAGGCTGAACAGTCCCAGCTCCCTCAGCCTCTCCTCACAGAGCTGTGCTCCAGCCCCCTCACCAGCCTTGTTGCCCTTCTCTGGACATGTTTGAGCACGTCAACATCTTTCTGAAATTGAGGAGCCCAGAACTGGACACAGTACTCAAGGTGTGGCCTAACTAGTGCTGAGCACAGGGGCAGAATGACTTCCTTGGTCTTGCTGGCCATACTACTCCAGATACAGGCCAGGATGCTGTTGGCCTTCTTGGCTACCTGGGCCACTGCTGGCTCACGTTTAGTCAGCTGTTGACCAGTAACCCCAAGTCCCTCTCTGCCTGGCTGCTCTCCAGCCACCCTATCCCCAGCCTGAAACACTGCATAGGGTGGTTGTGGTCAAGGTGCAGAACCCATCACTGCAGCAAGCTGACAAAAGCCTTTCCCTTATAAATAAAATGCTGTATCTTTGTAAGCACAAGATTTATTACAGCAGGCAACTGAGACTTTTAATTACAAAAGCTGAAAATCCACACCACACAACAGAAAAAGCCACAATCTTTGGCAAGTAAGACTATTTAGCCACTTGGCACAGCCTTCTACCTCATATTTGCTCTCTTCAAGCTGGCCATTTGCCAAACCTCCTTACAATGAGTGGCCAGTGACCTTTCCCTGAGACAAGCTCAAACAGTTCTACTGACCCTCGGATGCAGTCTGAGATCACTCCTGAGACAGAATCTTCAGCAAGTCCAATTCCTGCCATACTTTAAGGAGAGCCTAAACCAAAAAATAAACAAAAAAAAAGCCCTGAACACTATTGTGTGCAGCTTCAAGTGATTAACACACTGCAGGAAGAATGATCCTCTTATTCAAATTGCCAACATGTTTTCCTTCAGAGAAGACATCATTCTCTTTGTTCTACTCCTTAAAACAAAGGCCTTTACTGACTTGAATTCAACTGAATAAGAGGACAGAATTCCTCAGACATCAACTGAAGGGGAACTGTGCTCCATATGGCCTATCATGCTCAGGTAGGAAAGAAAAAGTTCTTGAGCACAGGAATGAAGCAAAACCAGGCATTCCTCCAAATCTTCTCAGAACTAAACCTAGACACAAGGAATTCTACATAAGGAAGCCTACATGCAAGGCCCATAGTGGGAGACCCAGCCACAGCACTAGTTACAGGTACAGCAAAGGGGTGTGATATGCCCAAGATTTTTCATCTTTTTTAGCCCATATTTCACTGTGGACACAGACTTCTACCAAGTTAAATGAAATAATAAGGGATAGAGTCTGTTATCCTGGAAGGATGACAGATGTACGCAATGCAAGAGCATCTATAATAAACACACGTGTCAAGTCAGATAATATTGCAATTGCAAGTCTAAGGGAGGTTTTACCAGAGGGCCCTATCAGTCTGCACACAGAAAGTGAAGCAGATATTGAAAACACCAAAACCAAGATATTGGACAACAAAGAGAAGGCAATCACAACAAAACAACACTGTCTCACAACCAAAGGTGTGCATACTAAGAAAGAGTAGTGGATAACATCACTGCTGAATGAGAAGCAATCTTAAGCAAGTTACTTCGTATCATTTTTCCATCAGAAATTGCTTCAAGAAAAGCATCGTTTCCGTACTACGGACAGAAGCCTTTCTTACTGAGACTTCCAAACCCAGAGCAGATATTTCATACCCATCACTGATAGCGACAGCTGTCACATAGGAAAGATTTAAGAACTAGAGCCATTTTTTCACACACATCTTGTATTTCTTATTTCAAAGTGGCACAACGAATAAAGAAGTTCTTGACTTAAAAAGGCAAAGAGACTTAAATAAAACCTACTTAAGACCTACTTTAAGGTTTACAAATAGAAGTAGGAAAGTAAACCAAACTACAGCTTCAAGCTGTTATTAACTGAAGGAAGGTACAAGAAATCTGGTCAATTGCTTACTACTACTGGTGCAAAGAACTACCAAGTAACATTTGTTTGTTTGTTTCAAAGTATGCACACACATTCCATTCTACCCACTGAAAACTAAATCTTACATGACAGAATAAAAGAAAATAATGCAACAGACAGAAGAGCCTTATGCAGCCAGCAGGGCAGAGCCAAGGCTGTCTTTAGGTGATAAAGAATCCTAATGTGGGATTTGATCTCACTTAGCTTCATGTTCCCTCCTAGGAAGCTGTAGATATTTGTTTAAAGTTCTGGAACATCTACTCTCTTTTTTCCAAACTCTCGGCAATAGCATTCATAGGAAAAATAGTCGTAAGACTCAAGGTTGTTTTCTGTAAATTTTTGGTCTGCACCAGTAAGAGCTGAAAGTTATACAATCAACCATGGGACCAAAAAAATAATCAAGTCCAACCTTACTATTTCCAGCATTCCACTTAAGTCTTTCTGTTGCTGGAAAGCATACAACACATTACTCTAATTAAAACAATCACAAGATGCTGGAACCGTGTTATGACAGATGCTGCTGCATCCAAGTCATTGAACCCTCACAGTCTCAATCCACTTCCTTCAGTGAAGATTTGGGTCTTCAAATCAGTGATATGAGACTTGTAGGTTGAATAGTTTTTCATTAAAAAACAAACAAACAACCTCCAACAGCAACCAAACAAAAAGCCCCAAACACCCACAAATCAAAAAACAACCTCACAACAGCCAAGCAGGCTCTTTTGGAGTCAGCTGTAGGAGACTCTCCCAGCTGAGAAGCTTCACATGCAGCTGAGTCTAGTTAAGTCAGGAAACTCACAAAGACTGGGCTACTTCCAGAAGAGACAGGGCTGCTCTCTATAGCCTGGACAGGGAGCTCTAGAGACAGAACTGCATTGCTTGTATTGTTTTAATAGATGGTTTGTTGTTTTGGTGTTGAAGGAATTCAAACCACACTATAGGCATAAAGCCAAACACTCCCTTGTGTTTTCTTGCTTTATGTTTTTCAATTGCATAAAAACTAAACAGAAAGCCCCAAAGAGATTACTGTGCCTCCCATGAAGTTTTTCCTCAGCTATGCTGTCTCCAGCTTTGCCATAGTACATGTGACAGCTCTGGAAAGAGCTACAAAGCTAAAGCATATACTGAGGGCAGGAGGAAAGAAGACAAAAAGAGAGAAATGCTGCCAAGGGATTCACGTTTTTTTCAACTACACTATTGATCAAAAGAATCACTAAAAATCTACCATGCCAGGTGAAGTATAAATCTTTTACATGTATAATATCTTTACGAGTATGGTATCTTTTATGCAGAATTCCTTGTCTGAAAATGCTGACTTGGTATTACTTATTTACAAAACAGTTTAGATCATACCCTGCTCATCATGATCAGCCCTGGCTTATGAGCTGTTAAACACCAGAACTATTAGCATCGATGTCCACAGCCTCCAAAATGTTCATGTCCACAACCTCTCAGCAGCTATTGTCCTGAAGAATGGCTTTAAGCAGAAGAAAGCTACTGTCATTTAATAAAAAACAAGCCCCAAAGCTTAGTATTGAATCAGTAAGCTGGAGACTAGTACCATTTGTTGCCCAGTTTGTGACTTTAACATAGTACAATCTAGTGAAATATTAAACCACCTCAGTCAGAAAAACTGCATTTTCCTCTAGCACCCAAATATTTATGAATTAACTAACTTTAAGTTGCAGTCATCAATAGGACATTAGCTATTAAAGACTGCTACTAATAAGCTTAATTTGATTACATAGAACTAGCCCAATAAAAAAACCAAACCAAATACCTGTGTTTGTTCCAGTTTCCTGCAAGGGTGGCTGTCTCCTTACCCACCTCTGTGCTTCTGCTTGGTGTTCAACATTATACACAGGAGGTCTTCCCACATTCCCAGTTTCTCCTTCACCACACTGCAGGCAAGAGCACGCTTCTTCACTTACATTACTCATTAGCCCTTCATATTTCTGCAATTGAAAAAAAAACAAACCCTTTCAGAAAATAAAAAAAAAAACCAACCAAAACATACCAATAAGATAGTGGCTTACTTTTGGAAAGTAGGTAAGTAGTATGTTACACATGCAAACAAGTTACCCTGGCCACCAAGTGGCTTTAGTAATTGCAATATAGGTACTATAGATTTGCAGTAGAATTGCAGATTGCAGCTTAGATTGTAAGGCAAATGTGTAGTCTAGCATAGATAAGTTTTACTTAGTGTAATGCACTGCAACACCAGTACCTACCTGCCTTATTTGGGGAATGTGGGTAGCCTGTAACACTGCAGAACTATACAGTGTCTTTAAAAAATTGAATCTGACTTTTTTTTTTTTTTTTTTAAAACAGGCACACACAGCAGAGAGGAGTTGGAACCATTTAGAGTTTCTGAATAAACACAGGTAGTAGGAGGATAGGAAAATGATCTTGAAAAAAATGTAACTCCTTTGTTTACTCTGTTATTATGGTAACACAAGAGAAGACATTACTAAGAAATTACAGAACTAGACTGGATGAGGTGGTTCAAGCCAACCAATGTCCTGAAGTTCAAAGGCATATTAAAAACCATTTACCAAGAGACATTCATATCTATTAAAGAAGATACATCAGGTATAGCAGAGAAACTTCCAACTCTCCTTACCACCATAAAAGTTACTAATGACAAGAAAGTTTTAATGGTACACTTTCTGAACAAAAATATATCACCACTAAAAAGCTAAGTAATACTGTCATGAGAAATCACTTCATACTCCTTTCCATTTCCCTCCATCTTTTCTTGAAAAACAAGTAAGTTTTCTTCCACTGTCCTATTCTTGGATAGTTCCCCAACTACTAAATGCTGGGTGGCAATGGCACTTCCAGTGGGTTGTTCTCCATAATGAAAAACTTAATACAAACATAAACACTGCAGGAAGAGGCATCTGCCAAAACAACAGAAACAGATGCTTTTGGACAGAATTCTTAGCCCCAAACTCCTCTACAAGAGTAAAATGTCTTTCTTCATTCAGGCAGGCACATTGAGAAGAATTTCCTGGAGCCATAATAAAGTTAAGCAAGACTCTTAATCCTGAGATAAAGATCAGTTTGTCAGATACTCATTTCTCCTACAGATAATTTGCAAAATGTATTTACTGTTGTCATCTTTGTTTGTATCATAAGGGGAGGAAGGGGGAGGAAAAATAACATGTTCCACAATCACTACCTGATTGTGATCACAAACTGCCTTTTAAAAAAAACCACAAAGAACAAACCCTTCAAAAAACACCACTACCAAAAAAAATACAACACCCCACAACCAAACTTCAGCAACAGAATCCACCTAATAGGTCACAAGGGGCTTTCAAAAAGCTCCCTATTTTAAGATTAGCATTAGACACTCCTAACCTGAGTTTCTCTTCTTTAAAGATTGCACGTGTCAAACCTACACCCATCCTTTCCCTTTCCACTTGCTAAGAGTAGACTTAGCCCCCTTTTGTGGTTTTTAAGGACTATTGTCATCAATGAACTCAAGTGCTGCATTTTTCTGTTCTCTAATTTACATGGATATTTTATAACAGGATGAAACAGATATGAATCTAACTTCACAAATTCTTTTCTCGGTCAGAAATTTAAACTTACAGAAATATTACCTCTTTCCATTCTTGCTCTTTCTTTTCCAGAATTGTGTACACTGTGGTCCTATAGGCCCTTTGTAAGCAAGCCTTCAGTTTATCCTTGCATTGACTATTTAATAGAACACGAGTATCAAAATACTTATCCTTCCAAGAATGCTTATGATGTGTGCACTTGACCAGTTCTTCGTGGATTTCACTCAACAAGTACTCGAGCTCAGCCAAAGTCTTCTCCTCATAACGATTAATTTCATCCTGCAGTCTCTTTGTTTCATTAGCCTCCCACTCTTGCTGCTTTTGATCTAGTAACATCTTTATTTCTGCCTCCTTCTGAATGGAGAGCTCGTTCCTCTGCTTTGCAAGATCCTCCTTTGCTGTTGCAAGTACCTCTTTAATTCTGTTTCGATGATCATCCAAGAACAACCGGTAGTCTCTTTCATTTTGCTCTTGTATCTGCAGGATTTCTTCTTGCTTTTCTTTGTTCCACTGAGCACGGGCTCTTGCTAGTTCTGCTTTAACAGCTGCAGGAATTTCTTCTTTCTTTAGCTCCAACTCCTTCTTGAGTGAAATCACCTTTTCTTCAAGTTCTTTCACTTTTGGTCCAGATTTTTCTGTATTCTCATACTTCTTCTTCCACTTCTCTTCAGCAGTTGAGAGAACTAGGGCTAGCTGGTAAATATAGAACACAGTCATTATAAATATATATACACAATTATATATAGAATCATAGAATGGTAAGGTTGGAAGGGACCTCAAGGATAATCTAGTTCCAACCCCCTGCCATAGGCAGGGACACCTCCCACTAATACAGGTCACTCAAGGCCTCGTCCAACCTGGCCTTGAACACCTCCAGGGAGGGAGCAGCCACAACCTCCCTGGGGGACCTGTTCCAGTGCCTCACCACCCTCACTGTAAAGAACTTCCTCCTAACATCCAGTCTAAATCTCCCCTCTGCGAGTTTAAACCCATTGCCCCTAGTCCTGTCATTACAAGACCTTGTAAATAGTCCCTCCCCAGGCTTCCTGTAGGACCCCTTCAGATACATAAAATGTAACCCTGGCTCATTATCAGTCTATTAGAAAATATTTTCCAATTAATGAAAAATGTAATCCTATACAAGCAAAAAAAGTGGATCAAAAGCAGAGTACATGAGAAACATCTTTCTTTAATGATTCCCCACCCAAGTCTACATTTATTCTTCAGTAATATAGAGGATGTGGAAGACTGAGGGGTGTATCAGTACACATGTAACAAGTATTTGGGGCTACCTGCTTCGCTGCAGTCTCTTTGTGTTCTTTTTCCCATTTTTCTTGTTCTGCCTTTAGAGTTATTTTGTACTCTTTGAGATCTGTTAGTTCTTGCAGCCACTTGGCATGAGCTTGGGTTATAGCTGCATCTACCTACAAGCAGATTAAAAACCTCACTTCAGCTGTCACCACTGACTACATTTTTATTCTTACTTTCATACAGCACTGAAAGAACTGACTTTGTTTTGGACTGCTTATATTCACAGAAACTCAAGGAATCAGACCAGCAGCATTTAGTACATTTTCCTAATGCCAAAAGGAAAGCAAAACAAGGACTATAAAATAGGGTTTGTACAGTTTTGTTGAGGAAAAATCTAAGTCAGTGTTGCTCAGTTCTGTTCACAACTCCTACAAAACCTGTTCAACTATGTGAAAAACTAAGAGCTAAAAATATAAAAAAGAACACCCACAAACAACAGAAAACCAACCAACCAAAAAAAAAAAAATAGTGATGTGTTACAGCTTCTTCAGAATTTCTTTTTTCAAAAATGTCTCTTTCTAATATACCCAGTATCAACTACTGAGCTTAAGAGAAAGTAAGTGGACTAGTATTTAGGTGACTTAGTCACAAGTGGCAGTTTCACAGGCACCAGGCAGACAGAACAATTATTCATTACCTGTCTGGCAAAATTTCTATGGTATTTATTTTCCAGTTCTATTTTAAATTCTTTTAAGGCCTCTTCAGAGGCTATATTTTCTTTCAGAGACTTCTGGATTTGCATCCTTTGTCTTCAACAATCCCTTCTAACTCTTTACTTGAAGCTTCATCCACAATTCTTACTCGGTCAGTTTGGCTGCTGCAGTCATTACACTTAACTGCAGTTCTTTGCACTTCTTCCAGCCTACTTTGCCATTCTTTTTCTATTTTTGCAAAGACTTGTTCTTTATTCTAAAGAAAAAAAAAATTAAGAAAATCTCCCCAGAGCCCAAAAAATTAGAATTTCACTGGTATTTCACAAAAACTCTGTTTACACCAATAATATAACAGGAGAAAAATCAAAAACATGCTCTGAGAGGAGAGAGTTTGGTAACTCATCACAGCTTTCTTCCATGGGACAGGATACACAAATGAATGGAACAATAGAAAGCATAATCACTCAGCCAGGGTCAGGGTGGAAAACTCCAGCATATTACCAGCTGTGACATTCACGACCTTTGCATGTTACTCTACAAGGTCTTGTTTGGTGGTGGGTTTTTCTCCCAAAATCTTAAGTGTGTGCAATACCCACTGACTTCTTCAGAAGCTCCTAAAACAGATCCTCACAAGCCAATTCAAGTGGCAAAACAACAGTGCATAAGTCCATATAGATAGAAGTTCTCCTTTTGAAAAACAAGCAATGGAAATAAAATAAAACTTTAAACCCCTAGTCCAAGTTCCACACCTCTTTTTCTTCCTTCTCCCAGTGAACTTTGGCTAAGGCAATTTCCTTTGCAATTTGCTGTTCTTTTTCTTCCAGCCACTGCCTCTTTATAGCCATCATAGAACTGCTGTGTTTCTCTTCAAGCTCAGTCCTCAAAAGTTTAAGAGAATGTTCTTTTTCTTCAAGTAGCTGTTTCTTGAGCTAGGAAGAAAAAAAAAAAAAAAAAAACAACAAACCAGAATACTTAAAGTTTAATTTTTTCTCCATGGCATAGTACCACTGCTCTGGTACAAATTGGTGAGAATGCATGTGAGACATGAGTAATTCTTTAGAGTCTGTGCACTTATCTTACCGATGACACCTGGACAAAAGATTGAGGTCTCCAAAAGATGTTTTATGGCAAGATATCAGAGGTTATTATAGGCTATTGCTCTAAAGAAAGTTTGTTTTTTTTTTTTTAAATCAAGCATCTTTATTTCCACTATACTTTGAATTGCACCTCTTTACTGTATTTGCTTAGCAAAGCAACTGACCATCCTTAGTAATTTCACACAGACATCTTCAGAAAAGCAAAATTTTTACTCAATATAGCGTTCTCAATTCATTATTACTTAGAGCACAGTATTTTCACATCAGTTTTACTTAGGGAAAAGAAAACCTGCATTATCATTCTTCTAGCGGGGAAAATGTTTCACAAATGTAAAACCTCACACTGCTGACCGAGCAGTTCTCAACAGTCAAAATTATGAAAGTTGACTGTATGGAAATTAGTAACAATTGAGAAGGGTTACTTAATGTTTTAAGCCTGGGACACAACTGCAGGTTAATTTAATTTTTTTGAACAGCTGCATCTTTTCTAAGTATCTTCCTCAAACAATTACAAAGTGCAATACACTTACAGATATAGCATCTTAAAAGCAGTCTGAAATTATATGGTTCATAGCTGTTTTCATTAATACCTTCTCTTCCTTCAGCTGCTGCTCTTGCTCAAATTTCTGCCTTAAAGTAGCTTCCAAGGTGTCCTTCTCCCCACAGACTCCGATGTAACATTCCTTAACTGCAGTCATCTCTCTGTTCAGCTCCTCTATATTAGCCCTTCACAGGTCAGATGATTTATCATTAGTCTTTACACTCACAGAACAGCAAGTCTGTTTTCAAGAAAGTGTAACTAGCACTGAGGGCCAGACATGAAAGGTGAAAGTTTCAGTACAAGTGGAAGAAAAGATCTTACTTCAACTGTGAGATTGTCTCTTCATAGGTTTGAATAAGCTGCTGCTTTTCTGTAGCACACCTCTCCAGCAGGTCTTTTTCAAAATGTGCTTTTGCATGCTCATGATGTTGCTGGTAAGTTCTTTCACACCTACAATTTCAAGAAAGCTAGCTAAGTTTTTTCTTCCTCTTTTAAACATAATTCAATCTTTTCTTAAGAAAGAAATCAGCTTTCTAGTACTGACTGCCCTTGTGCCAGATATCTGCTACAAGATTGTAGATCCAGGCTAAAAGCTCAGAAATGGAACTAAATAGACTTAACAGACTTACCTGTCAATTGCTTCCTGTTTCTCCTGATCAAAATCCTCAACCATCTTTCTCATCTGACAACAGAGGTCGTGATTTAAGCTTTTCAGTTTTTCCTCATTTGCTTTCAGTTCTTCAATAACTGAAGTATGGCTCTAGATGAAGAAGAGTCAAGCGAGTTTTAAGGAAACTTTTCTAATTGCAGGTTTTGGGAGGGGAGGAAGGAGGCTGGAGTAGTTTTGTGGTTTTTTCATAGGTATAAGCAGCATCTCTGTCTCACCTCGACTTCTTGCAGCAAATTTTCATTAGCCTTTTTGAGTCTCAGAACTTCTTCCCTAAGATTATCAGAAACTGAAGAACTGGCCACTGACTTATTATCCAGATTTGAGACAAGCTAAAAATAAACCAAATTAGGATCTACATTATTTAGAAAACACTATTAAAAAAAGTTAAACCTGTTGATTAATTTTTTTTTACTTGAGAAAAGGGAAATTATTGCAGTGCAACATACAGCAGTATCTGTTACTCTATATTAATTCATGAAACTTGGAGCACTGTGAAGGTTTCAAGAGGCACACACTCAATGATTTGTTTGCAAACTGAATGACTACTTTCATCCAACAGAGAGCACACTTCTCAAGCATATTATATTTCTATCCCACATCCAGGTCACGAAGTACAGATTACAAGAACAGATGTTAACAAGTCTGATCAGTTCATAGAGGGCAGTTAATAATGGGGTGAAGAGAGATGCACTATCAAAGAGTTTCTTTGTTGAGCAGATCATATAGCGAAGGCCCCCTGAAGGCAATCTGTTTAATATTCCATTTGTATAACCCAGTGATACTATCAGCTTTCTTAGAAATAACAAGGTCTTTCTCCAGAGAAATTTAGTTCTGAAGAAAAGCGAGTGGCCTTTAAGTGCTATCAAGCAAGTAAACCACCATATCAGAACTCCCTCAATAAGATACATGCTGCCCAAGTTGTGCTATTCAGTATGGTTTGTATCCTTGGTGAAAAAGTTGCAAGGTATCATCTAAAAGACAATACTTTCTTTAAGCTCAAAGACAGATTTATTACTTAGTTGTTATGAATACTCTACTGGGAGTAAATTCTCTAGGCTGTGTTCATAAGAAGTTTAAATGTCGGTTCAGTTCACCAAAATCCAGCGTGTCTTTACCTTTACAGAAGTGTAAAAAGAACAAACCTCTGACTCTTTCGATGCTTTTTCTGCTTTCAACAACTGTTTGTATTCCTCTAATGTCTTCTGACAATCTTTAAGATCAGTTTGTAATTGAGCAATTTGCTTTCTCTTCATTTTATTACTGCTCAATAAACGTTCCAGCTCAGCTTTTAATTCTGCAATAATTTCGTCTTTGGACAGTTCTTTATCCATGCCTCTGTTCTGTATTACACTATCAGGGAAAACATAACCAGTTCAGTATTTAAAACATAAAAAACATTTATCTGAAAGGCAGCAGCAGCAAAGAGCAACTAATCCTACTAGAAATATGGATGTCTAAGAGGTCATAGTAAAGAGAATGAGAGTATGAATATAACAAGTTGCAAGCAATATACAAAGTTCATGCTACTGTTTACCCAAAAGATCCATTCTTACATGACATGAGGCATTTTGAGACAACTAAGTCAGTTGTTTTAAAAAAAACCAGTCTGGGGCAATTTTGAGAAATAAAATAAGGTATCCATGTATATAATGCTTACAATCCAAAGAACAGCGATACAGTCCCTATAAAAAGCAGAATTAAGCATCCAATTTATAGTATTAGTTCAGTTTTCTCTTTCTCAGATTACCTGACAACACATGCAGTATTTCAAATATCTACCAAAAAAAAAAAAAAAAAAAAATTGATCCCTAAGACCACCTTTTACACATCATTAGTATAATTCCTTCAGTATTTTAGCTTTTTCTTTCAAGAAGAATCCTTCAATACCTGCAGAGCCTTGCTTTCTTCCTAGTGGCTTTTTTAATTCCTAAATCTACATAGGAATCACTTAGGTTCATATGCAGCTCTTCACTTGCATCATTCAAAAATACTCCAAGTTTGGCAGCAGATTCATACGAAGCGATTTCTTCCTTAAGTTCTGCTAATTCTTCCTTAAATGAAAACAGAAAAAAAAGTTTTAAAACCATCATATTGAGCAGAAACACTCTAAGCAAACACACCAGTCCCATGATAATTCCTGCAATGAAAACAAAATCACAGAGCTATTCCTTCTAAATACAGTATTTAGCTGTATTTACATGAATCATCTGTAATTAATTTTATTTACTTATACTACCATTTTTGATACCTCTAGCAAAGCATATGTTAAAATCACAAAATTAGGGAATATTTTCTGTTGCTCAGCATATTGTATTGTTCATATTACAGTTCATATATGAAGTATTACTTTTGCTCTTCTTTCCTGCTACCCTCATATAGTAAACAACAGAAAAATACATAGCTGAATAAACAGCCTATTACTCTAGTATTTACTTAGATTCACAATTTCCAGGATAATAGATTTAAGTAAAAAATACAAACTGAGTTGCAAACACAGACTTCCATTCATATTTGACAGAGGACTCTCTGGTACTCTTTCACTGGCAAAAGGTAAATTTCCAAACTATTCCTATAGCTTACGAGGTTCCTAGCACATATAATTTACGCTCCTCTTCTTCCACAAGCAGGTTAGATAGATGCAAGACATCAGATCTGTGCCAACGCTACTTTTTAATTACAATTCAGCAGGCATATGTAATAAAAGGTCCAGCATGCAACACTAGGAGGTGAAGTCTCTTTACTGAAAGGAGATGTGCTTGTTTCCCCAACATAAAAAGTTTCAGCTGTCAATCTCTTAGCTGTAGTACCCACCTCCTTAAAAGCAAAACAGTAAAATATTACAAGACTTTAACTAACCTGCAAAGCCTTATTCATGTTATTGCTTATCATGTGTGCAGACTGAGCTTGCTGCAATTGAAACCGTAACTGATTCATCTCCTGCATAGAGCCTGTTGCAGGAATAAAGAGGGAGAGTGAGCAAGTCATGAATGTGCAAGAAACACTGTGCAATCTGAAAAGAGATCACTCTTAAAAACAGACATGTTGGTTCTGGTAATAAGCATTACTCTGTTTCCATTTCCTTGTGTTCACTAATGGCTACAATACGTACTACTGCTGAAAGACTTCAACGTGTAAAAGCAAAGCAGGCACAAGTTAAATATACAAATCATATGCTAGTCCTACTAATAAAAGTTTCCAGGAACCAGCCTCCAGCCAAAAACCCAATTATTTCCTCACTGAGATTGGAATTTAGAATGGCAACTCAAGTCAAAGGCCTAACACAAAAATAAGTAGCTTGCTCCTGAGGGCTGTTATTTTCCCCAAAACTAAAATCACATGCAGGCAGCACTAAAGGCATATGAAAATATTTTCATCACCATTGTGTGGGGCTTTAGTGTTTGTTTGGGGCTTGCTTCTTTTTTTTTAATTTTTTCCCTGAGATGGGGAAGGAAGAGCAGTTTCTTTTTCATTTTTCTTGCTTTTTACATTTCAATCCAGACTTCATTTGTCTGACTAATCCCATGCAATGAAAACAGTTAGCTAAATGTTGATTCCACTTCAATAGAAGCATAGATGTGCACTTACATACTTCAAAAAATTGGAGCCATTTCTGGAAGGAAAGATAAGGTATGAGTACAAGGCTGACCTGTTTGCAGTAAATTTGCACACTGCTTTTGGCTTTCTTCTAGGCTCCTTGTCAGCCTATTTATTATTTCGGTTTTTTCACATTTGGTTTCTTCCAGTGTTTTTTCAAGTTGCTTAACATGCTCTCCAAGATTTTTGCAAAGCTCTTTCTAGGAATAAAGATTATTTTTATTCATATTAAAACACATCTAGCCATCTAGGACAGTTTTGGATATAGAAAAATAGTTATCAATATATACAAGACAAAGAAAAAAAAAGAGAATCAAGGGGTAGAGGCCAGCTAAACCAGTCACAGATCAAACGCTGTCCTTGGCTGACAAGTCATGTCTTACAGTTTCAGTTTTCACTAGGAGACAGTAAGCACACTCATATATAAACACATACATGGATGTGAATAATCACATTATCCCCTGTAATTAATCACACATAGGTAGTCTACTGCAGAAAAAATCAAGGCTTCACATTATTTATACTAAGTCTAAGCTTAACTCAGTTTATTTTAACTGAGCTTCAGCCAAGCTAGTAAGTTCCAATACTCTGTAAAGGAGGAACTGTAGTTTTTTTCCACATGATCTACAAAGCACACCTTCATATGGCATTACTTACAGTTACCTTCACAGACCTGGGAGGCACAGTACCTCATCTATTATCCTTTTAGACTTTTCTATTTTTTTCTTAAAACCAGGAAATCTGTACCATGAAAAACACGTTGGGTTTTTTTNCTGTAGTTTTTTTCCACATGATCTACAAAGCACACCTTCATATGGCATTACTTACAGTTACCTTCACAGACCTGGGAGGCACAGTACCTCATCTATTATCCTTTTAGACTTTTCTATTTTTTTCTTAAAGCCAGGAAATCTGTACCATGAAAAACACGTTGGGTTTTTTTAGTTGTTTGGGTTTGTTGTTTTTTTAAAGTGCATCCTGGATTACAAGTGCTATTTACCTTTTCAAATATGCAAACCATGTATTTGCTTAGACAAGAATTATAGATCTAGAATTACAGAAATTCAATTCAGTTTTCTTTATGTGAAATAAGAGAAGAATTTATTACAGCCTGCCTAAACTATATTGCTTGAATACTTCTAACTGTGTAATGGACTCTTATGACACAACAGGTAAAATAACTTTGTGCCATATGGTTAGAGAGCTTACTAATCTATTTCAAATTCCATCTTCAGCCCAAGATTTTTCTCCCCTTTCTCCTTTTAAACCTGCATTTCAAAGTTAAAGAGGATGTTCACTGGTTAATCATCCTTGATCATTCTGTAACTAAAGACTGGGAACAGACTGTTTAGTAAACAGCTTCTCTTGCAGCAAAAATACCACAATTTCCTAATTAGTTCTTTTCTTTCCCAAATTTACTTGCCAGTATTCTTTCAATAAGAGATTGCGCACAGAATGCAAGTTGAGGAGAGACGCTAAGGCAATGAAGTCTTGCATCTCTGCATCTGTTATGTACAAACACAATCAGAGCTCACAACCGCCTGGATATGTTTTCATAAACATACCACACAGGCTTGGGAACACTAAGTCTTATGTAGAATTTCCTGTCCATTTGCTTAGCAGCTTCCAGAAGGAGTTACTAAAATTATAGGTCAAGAGGGTCATTTACAAAACACGGAAAGCTCTACAGCCTTTTCAGTACAGTACACAGCATCCTAAAGTATCTCACCTGCTCACGGAGTGCAGACTTTGTAGTATCAAGGTTCTGCTCTAATGATAATACTTGCTTTTCATACTTCTGCTTAAGTGCAGAAATAATGGTCTCATGTTGTTCTCTGGCTCGCTGAAGGGCATCTGATCTCTGAAGTTCCAACAGCTGCTTTTGCATGCTTTCCATGGCTACCTCTGCAACTTTGGATTGCTTCAGCATCTGCAGAAACAGTATTAGAGTAACTCCCAGTCACACATATTTTACTTTTGCTCCAATATTCTCTATGTCAGTTAAGGTTTTTCTGTGCAAGAGTTCCTCACATAATGCCTGGATTCTAATACTACTTTCCGTCAATACAGCCTATTCATTATCTATTCAACT
>WBNM01031264.1:0-38521 GCA_013399055.1 Ramphastos sulfuratus | reverse complement strand
AAAAAAAAAGTTGCTATATATGAACAAAATTTAAGTAGTAATGAAAACACTTTACCTCTCACCATTGAAAGCTGATGATCCAAATACCTAATCTGCTGTGCACTCTTTTCTAGCTTTTCATTAAGTTCTTCCAGTTGTCTTTCTTTTGCTTTATTTAGAACTTGAAGTTGAAGAATCTGCATATTTTCTGAACCATCTGCCAAATTTCAAACCATATACAGACAAGTTAGCACAGTAAATCAACCAAGGAAGTCACTGTCATAAATATTTCTGTCCCCAAAACACTTCTTTCATGCATTGCCAAATTCACTGCTGGTTCAGAAAACTGCATCATTTTTTAATCCAGGTTTCATTCACATCATCGGGGTTGCTCTGGCAGCAGTGGTTAAAGAATGGTAGGTACAACAATGCAAACCTAATAGGAAGGCCAGATAAAAGCTTACATGCTGTGAATTCACAGGGTCTTGTGGCAACTATAAATTTAAGATGCCTAACAAGCATGTTAGTCTGTCATTCAAAGTGTACCTAACAGAAAAGCCCAATGTGGCACCAGAAGATGTTTCCCAATACCACAAACAAGACAAACTACCACAGAGCCACCAGAAATTTCGGTTCCACTGGTCAAAACTACGTTTTTAAATAGCCTAAAATTCAAATCCTTTGATTAAAAAGCTAATTTCTAGATAAAGTGAAGAAAAAAAAATTAACATCAAAAAACCAAAACAAACAAACAAAAAAAAAAACCAAACCCAAACGCACCAAACAAACAAAACCAAAAAACCCCACACACCTCACCAAAACTGGAGCTATCCCAACGTAAGCTTAAAAGTAAAGTAAAAGATCATTATACATCACAATGCTCTCAGATTTCCTCTTACCAAAAAACTGCTGAAACTAACAGGTTTTCTGTTGCTGATTTCCAGTGGATTAATACAATAAACACTTACTTTCATCACTGCCCAAGAATTCACATTGCAAATCTTCAAACATCTCATTTCTTCTGGGTCCTTCTTGGACAACTGGATTTTTTGGATGAATGCCATTTTGGTATGGCTTATAAGTCACTTTGTAAGATTCAGGCAATGGGCCACTGACAACATCAGATGTAACAAACTGCTGTTGTGAGAGTGTATATGTAAGAGGAAATAATTTAAAACTATGACTGTAGCCTTGCTCAGTTAAAATATTTTTCATTTTACAGGTTGACATTAAGAAGAGCTCTAGTAGCTCCACTTTTTCCAGGTACCAATTTAGCACACTATTTAAGTATGACAGAAACTTTCATTACAGGATAGCGGTGAATTGTCATCTTTAACAGCGTAAACACAAAGTGAATCACATTCATTCATGCATTCTACCTCATGGAATTCTACCCAGCCAACAAAACAAAATAAAAACATGCACATAGGAAAATCCAATCATTTAATGCTCTCATAGTTTAAACTGATAGCAGGAGACTGAAAACATTGAGTAATATGACTACAGATAGTTGAAGACCTGTGACAGTTTTCCAGAAGTGAGAAAACACAGTAGCTTTGCAAATACCTTAAGATGTTCCTTTGGAGAATCTGGAAAATGTATTATTTTACTCTGCTGACTGTTAAATTCTGGTTTATGGCCATTTGTATAGGGCCTGAAGTTTTCAGGAAGATGATAGATGTTCTGTTGGTAACAGCTTGGTGCATTAAACCCATCTCTACCAAGATACACATCATCAGGATCCTCCTGACCATTCTGAATACCATAATCCTTAACATCATATAAACATTTCTTCTCTTCATCTTTATGTAGATCATTCCAATTCTTTCCATGATTTTCAACAGGATCATTTTGCTGATCACGCAGGAATTGTTCAGGGTACAGATTCTGTCCTTGTTCATAATCCTGTGAATGGATAAGAGGTTTAGAACTGCACTCTCAAAACTCAGACTCCACTCCACCCCACTTTTTCTGGGGATACCAGCCCTTAAGTTAGAAACATTTTCAAATGAATAGCAGAACTGTCACCTACATGAAAACTATTTCCCTAATGAATTTAACTGATGTTTAGCATGGTATTATGAACAAGCAGTTCCTACTAATCACATTACTGCTCACACAAGCTTACATTTTGAGGATTGCTTATCAATGGATGATCATTCCATCTTCCATCATGATTCCCAGGTTCATGTGATCTGGAGAAAGACAAGCAGCTTAGCTATATACTTAGAACTTCAAGGGAAAACAAACAAACAAAAACAACAGAACAAATCAAACCAAATAATCTCTCTGTTACACTAAAAGGTATCTAGTTTCTCACAGAACACAAACCATATTGTAAGCTGCATTACAGTTCCCCTTTTACTTGGATTGCTCTCAGACACTTCATCAGCTGAGATTTTACTCTATTCTCAAAAACACAACATAAATGATAAAAAATGGTGCAAAATGCCTTACTGCTCCTCAGTTTCACGAATGCTAGAGTCCGAATAGCTGGAGAGATGGTCTCCACTGTCCTCCAGCATATCATGAGGAAGGTCTGTCAACAATTGTTGCAACTGAAACAGAAGAATCATATATTTTTCAGAAGAATACTTATAAGTTCAGTCCAGAGACAGACAAAATGGGCCTTTTTAAAAAACATTTAAAAGAAAATTGGGAAGTAGCCAGATACACAAGCCTTCAGATTGAATTGTTTAGTTTTCTTTCACCTCTTGCTCTCTTGCATAATCTTCTTGGTCATACTCTTCATCTTCATGTTGAGTTTGTAGGGCTCCACTATCAAAGTCAAGTGACATTGTTTCCTAATAACATTTCTCAGTAGTCAGTGAAACCTACAACAAGACAGGAAAACATAACATATCAATGTGAGGACTCAAAAAGTACCATCCCTTACTTTCTGAATCAAGTAGCCAAACACACACAAAAATACCATTTTTAAAAACAAGCATTGTACATTATCTGTACCATTCAGTTCAGCTTTCTTCCTCTCAGTATATTCAACACCACTTCTAAGAATTTAGCATTTAAAAGAGATTATTTGGTCTTTTCATATGCTGACATTATTACTGAAGTCCACTGATGACCAAATACTATTTTCTTCAAGTTTTAACACTGTACATATACTGTGATACATGTTAATAGTTATGTACACTTATAATCCTGCCTTATTTATTTCTAAAAAATAACTGTATTTTGCACTAGATGCTGAAAGAACAAAGCTTTTTGTGCATTTGCATAATAGCTCCAATGGAAAAAAATAGGAAAAGTATCATGGAGTTAAGAAAATTATGTCAATTCCAGATTTAACTGCTGAATGAGGAGACTCAGACTCTTAAAGGACTTATCTACACTAAAGCAGCAAGCACTACAGTGCATATGTGCAGGCCCGTTTTTGGTTGCGTGTTACTCCCTGAAGAATGGATACTCCTGACAAAAGTAGAAACTAGAAACCATCAATTAAGATTGTACAGAACGGCACGTTCTTTGGGCATACGGGTATAGCACATGCTCAGTGTAAGGCGTACTTTACAAAAGCATTCTTCCCAGGTTAAAAGACACGTGTCACTTTATCGTGTTTAAAGTGTCTGCTTGCCCACTGCTGTTCAGGGAAACGCTACAATACAGTTAGCTGGAGTCTAACAATTCAAGAACCCGTCTCTGTATACCACTTAAAATACGAGCTTCCACGTTGTGACCGTCTGCAAGCTTTTTCGCACATGATGCTGAAGCAGCTCAGCCATCTTAACCCCGCATACGCATCAGCTGTAAACGTCCCGTGGTCCCCGGCGCCCGCCCTCTCCGCTTCCATTGAAGCCCCTCCCACCGGCACGAGCTGAGGTGGTTGGACAGGAGGATACAGTCCAATTCCACGGGCTCGCGGCCTGGAAAAGGCTCAGGGCTGGGTCACGAAGAGGGCAGACCGAGGGTGCTCCCGCGTGTGGGCGAGCGCGTTCGTCCCTCGGGATGACGGCGCAAGGCCGGCAGCCAGCGGGGCCAGTTACCGCCGTTATCAACGGCACGGCCAAAGAAACACCTCCCACCGGGGCCTCCTTGACCAGCTTCGCCCAGCATCGGCGAGGACAGGAGGGAGAGCGGGGTGCTGACCACCGAGACTCACCCGAGCCGCCGGCCGCCACGGCTGCCCGCCTCCCCCGGGCACAACAAAGGCGCGACCGCCGCTCTTCCGCCTGACAACCGAACCTTGCGCCTGCCGCTCTGACTGACAGCCGCGAGCGCCAACCGACGGCCTCAGCATCGCTCTGCCGCGCACGGAGAGTGGAGGGCGGGACACGCTCGCTCCGTCCCATTGGCGCCGGATTGCGCTGCAGACCCTCCTCCGCCGCGGGTTTGAAAGCAGGCGCGGGTGGGAGCGGGAAGGTGCTCGGCTAGCCGATTGGAGAAGTGGCTGACCAATGATGGTAGTCGTTTTGAGGAGGGGCGGGGTCTCCCTGACGTTCGGCATGCGCGGACGGGTGATGTCATGTCGCTGCGGGAACGTGGCAGTTGCCTGGCAACGCGAGATGCCCTCTGAGGTAGCAGCCCGAGGGATGGTGTCACGCGGCAGGGGCTGGGTTGCGCGGCAGGGATGTGAGCTGGCGGCAGGGTAGCGGCGTGGCCCGGAAGGCGATGACGAGTGACCGCTCCCCGCCTCACGCAGGAGGGAGCTGCCCACAGCTTCTCTCCTCGTTACCGCACTGGACACTGCTCCGGGGGCTCAGCCTTTTGGTTAGTGAAGGCCACAGATCGCGGCCAGCTCGTTCCCCCACGGCAACCGCCTTCCTCAGGGTGCCCAGGGAGCCGCTCTGCTTTAAAAAAAATAGAAAAAGGAAGCTTCTCTGAGGGAGCGAACTTAGCGAACTTCTTCCACAGCAAGCAGAAAAATTTAAAAAAAAAAAAAAAAAAAAAAGCGCATTTTTCGAACAGTGTTTTCTCGGAGATACGGAATGCTGGTAATAGCTCCACCTGGTGACACTGGCCCTCGGCACTACCAGCGCTGCCTGCCTCCCTAGTAGCAGAAAATGGAAGCAGTGGAACGAAGGAGGTTGATTGGTACATTCTTGACGGAAGCAAACGGGTATGCGTTTTAATGTGCTTCTGTGAAATTTATAGGAGCTCTGAAAAAGCACGAACATGCTGTGCTTTGTCAGAGTGACATTACAGACAAATGATCTGCTTCCTCTCGGAGATTCCTAGTAACCATTAGGGCAGCATTTTCGCAGGCATGAAGTGATTTAAAACAAAACAAAATGCACAAGCAAAGTGGAAACGTGCCTGACATTTCATATTAACTTCCTCAAGAAGTCTTTGATAATACTTTAAATTCACATAGCTTTTTTCCTTTTTTTCGTTTTAGCATAGTCACTTCTATAACTTCTACACAGGAACTGATGGTATCTATTACATGAGTTGGGTGGTCCACAGAGGCTAAAAGCAGTATTATTAACTAAGTGCAGGCACATACATGTTAGAAACCAAAAGTTCTTAGTTCCAGCTATAGAGGAATTAATGTAACTTATTCTAGGACAATGTCTGTTGTGTGTAATACATGGATGCATTGTGTTTGAATTGCATTTGTAATTAGTTGGATTCTTTCTCTCACATCAGATTTTGAGAAACTTGCTTATTGCACCTGATTATCTTCCCTTCTTTCATTTTTCCTTCACAGTTTTATTTCAGACACATACAGAAGATGCAGGAGCAATAAAACAAAAGATCCTGGTCTTAGTTCTGTTTAAGTTACTGATATGAGAGAAAATGAGAGACTTGACTGTGTCCAACTATAATTCAAACATCACATGCTAGTTCTGGATGTTTTATGCATTGTTAAATGGAAAATTCGTGAAGAAAGTCTCCAAACCAGCATCTTGACTGGGGGAGTCATACCACTTTCATCTTACACTATCACAACTCTAAACACCTGAGTAACTTTTATTTGTACTAAATCAGCTTCCATGCAAAAATCAACTGGCCCTATGGAGGTCTTTCTCTCCCCTTGACTTGCCAAAGAAGTAGCTGGTTTACTTTTTTTTTGCTGAGCATGAGAACTTGCTGGGGTCCCTCTTCACAGGTGAAAACTTCACACAGGATACAACAGGCTAAAGTGTGAGCTTCTGAGGTATCAATAATGCCAGACTATTACCAAGGAAATAAACTACCAATGTTTTAAAGCTTCTCACTACTTCAGTATGTGTAATTGAGTATTTTAATCATTATCAGGGAATTAAATATTAATTAAGGATGAGAATCATAGAATCAGTCAGGGTTGGAAGAGACCACTAGGATCATCTAGTTCCAACTCCCCTGCCATGGGCAGGGACATCTCACACTAGATCAGGCTGTCTAGAGCCTCATCCAGCCTGGCCTTAAACACCTCCAGGGATGAAGCTTCGACCACTTCCCTGGGCAACCCGTTCCAGGGTCTCTCCACCATCATGGTGAAGAACTTCTTCCTAACATCCAGTCTGAAACTACCCATTTCTAGCTTTGTTCCATCCCTCCTAGTCCTATCACTACCCGACATCCTAAAAAGTCCCTCTCCAGCTTTCTTGTAGGCTCCCTTAAGAAAAAAAAATGTTTTTTTTAGGCATCTCTAAGTGTGGCTCTTTTTACATAATATTCTTCCCTCCAAGGAAGCATATGTCTTCAATAACTTTATGTGTCTATGACCCCTCTTGTTTTCTAGGGGAAAGAGCTCTTACTATAGTGCCCCATTTACCATGAACAGAAGCAAAAGAACAGAATATCTTTTTTAATAGTCAGGTCTTCCAGCAATTACTGAACGACACAATTGTCTGCCTAAAGGAACTGAGCCGGTGGGCCAGGATACAGAGAGAATGTCCCTGCTCATGCCAGAAGACATTGCTTATCTAAAAGCGACAACTTTCTCAGGCTGTCACGCAGACTACAACTTCAGTCCCCCCATCCCCCCTGGAGAAATGCCCTTCTCCATTACTTATTAAATCACTGTTCCTTCAAGAAGAAGCCCAAGAAATCACTGTTCACTCTGAATGTAGGACTGACCATATTTAAGAGTATTTATTGTGGCAAAACAATTTATAGTTTTCCTTTAAAAGGCTTTTTTCCATGTTTAGGAACAAATGGATTCTATGTGAAGAAAGGGAAAATCGTATCCTTGTTTTGGAAAGAATGTGGAATAAGGGCACATGCAAAGTTCAAACAGTCTTTTAAATAGTTTTCTCTCAAAATGTATCACTAGCTCTGTTCAGCTTCTCTAGTTCATAAACAACTATGTAATCAATGAAAATATATTTAGCCTACCTTTAAAAAGAGATGTCTCCAGTATTAATTGGTAATAATAATAAAATCATATGCAAGACAAAAATATTAGGATCTAGTAGCATGCCTGTCCTTTAACGATTTCTATTCCAAAATTATATTACATATATTAATTTCAACTTTGTAAATGGTGCATCATCTCAAATCTTTGAGTAGTCAGTGATAAAAAAATCATTAAGAAACCAGACAATCATTCTGCATTGTGAACTCTATTCACTTCAAACATTACTTGCTAGTAAAGTGCTGTTACAAGCAAAATGAAATCGTTAGTGTCTATCGAAAGCAGATGACATTTTAGTAATATTCAAATTACGTATTTTGGCAAATAGTTAAAAGCTGAGACGTGTCTGTTTAACCACCCAAAACTAATTCAGTATAAATATTGGTTTCCAATAATTCTATGCTAAAAGGCACATACTAATGTTCCAGCAGTTTGTTCAAGTGAGCTTTTGCATGTAGAGGTTTAATTGTGCTTTTAAATCATTATTGATTCAGTATGACCTTGAAAGTGACATTTGTGCATGTCTAAAATACCTTCTCACAAATGAATCTTGCCCTCTGAAGGTGGAATTTCATTAAAATCAGGATTATATATATCTACATAACTATGCTTGTTGATCTCTATAGATCTACACATATACATATATTCATACACACGCACTCAAAAGGGTATCTTCTGGAACAGCAGCAGTCTATATGCTTTTTCAATTGTCTTCATAATAGAAAGCTCTTGGTACAGTTTTCAGATATGAATTGTCTTGGGCTTTGTGAGATCCAAGGGAATATTTATGATACTGTACGTGTCCCACATTACTCTTTCCTTACAGGCTGCTTCAAGCTCACTTCACTTCCAGAAGAGATGATTGGCAAATTATTTTCCATGTGATACTGAATAAGATGACCCACACTATCAAATACACGGTCTTTGGTTCTCACCTAATGACAGAAGCAGAAAAATACAGTTGCATTAGATGCTCTGGTAACTGGCTGGACATGAACCTAGTGCATTAAAGTCAAAAGGCATTTAAGTCACTGAACTTACTGGAGCAGGATCATTAGGCTGTAAACAGCAATTTAGACCTAACCTTTAACCTACCATTAGCTGACATGGAAAGCAGAGGGCCAAGTTATGATACCCTTCTTTTCTTTTCTTTTTTTTTTTTTAATCCCACAGAAGAAAGAGTATCTCTAAACTCTACTGAGGATTACTTTTCTGATTTATTCTCTCATCTGGAGATGTCACTTGAGAGTACTTTTCTAACCCTGAGCAGAAGCATGTAGAACTGAAGTGACAATGAACCAGCTCTACCTTTTCTGTATCCAGAAGTGTGTTGTTAATCCAATTCAATCATGGTAGGGTTTTTTTTCTAGCAAAATAATAACAACTTAAAAGATGTATTAAATTAATTATGAGCACCTGGACTAACAATATTTATGTACCTCACTTCTATTTCCATGGTACTTCAGTGCTTATGAGATCTTGAACTGACTTTCAAACCTAATGAAATCACTGGCTAAATTTAAATTACCCTGAATGGAATCAGGTCAGTTCCACTTCCCGGAATGCACCCAGGCATTCTGATTCAAATATCCAAGCACCCCTGAAATTTCAGTATATGAAATATTCATACCTTGCCCTCGGGATCCACCAAGAGCAGATGCTTTGCTTGCCCTCCCTGAAGTCCACTGAGGACATACTGACCAGGTGATGTTGTGCTCTCTCGCACCAGAAAATCCCCATCATTGACTAAGAGGCTCTCTGCTGCTTTCCTGTTTAATTTGCCATGGTAACAATCTTCATTCTTTAGCTGTTGCTTTATTTGTGGCAGAAGAGAGAGACCAGCTGTGTTGCTTGTGGCACTCTGCTGAACAGCTTCCGATAACTCTGAAATGAAGCGAAAGGGAACGCATTGGATATTTCACCTAGAACTTCATTCTAAAAGGATGCAAGACTATTTTTTAATAGCTTTTAAAAAAATTCAAGTGGTACATTCTTGAAGCTGTGATCAACCTTGAAGACTGCAGTAATAAGCATGCATGAATGCTCACAACTCTCCAGTGCATTAGGTAAAATGATCACACCATCTCCTCCCATACCTTAGATGGGAAAGCTTTGAGTTGCTAGGCAACAGAGATTGGAAACAGGAAATTTGCTGATGCTCTACTGTTTTAGGTTTGTATTTTTTTGTATTAAAAAGTCAAACCTTCTCTGTAAAAACAAGATTTTTGTTGAGTTAGCCACTGGGATTTTTTTTTTTCTTTTTAAGATTTTTTTTTTCTTCTTCCGTAACAAGCTCTAAAGAGATTTTCACAGATCATTGTGAGAGTCATGTCGAGCGGCTCCAGCTATGTGCAGGAATGTAGGACAACATAGCCAATGTAGCCAGAAGGGAAAGATTACAGCATGATGCATCTGTTGTGAAAAAAAACTGAACAATTACTGAATGTACTAAGAGAGCTGGGTGGTTTGGAATATAGCCAGTCATACTGCAAATGATTCACAGGCAGGATTTTTCTAAGGAAAACAAGAGGATACCACTTCTTCAATGGAATTGTGCAACCTAAGTCTCCTCAGGATATAGCTAGTTCCTTTTAAAGTGTAACACAGCCTGGGGTTGTTAATGTCTCAATGGTCACAAATTTCCTTTACTGTAACTCTGTCAAGTCCTTTGCCCACTTGCTTGTATGGAGCCAACTCTCACAGAGGAAACACTTTACAGGAAACCATAAAAGGCAATGACAATAAATGAAGTATTTTCAATAATGGGGACAATCGGTACCAACTATATAGTAATTTAATGGATATTCATCACTTTAAGTCTTTAAGACTTAATTTGACACACATTTAATAGCTACTACTGATCAAACAGTTTGATTTAGAGATTATTGAATGAGACTCAATGGTCAGTTCTGCAAGAATTGGGAAAAGGTGGTCATAATGATCCCATGATAATCTTGCATGCTACTGGCTGTGAAGAAAAAGCTTCTGGGACCATTTCCACCTTAAAGTAGTCAAGATCTTGGACACACAACAGAACTCTCCTTCTTGAGGCATGGTGCATTCCCAAGCTTTCATATAATCTAAAAGAATTGCTTATTATTACCTGTGCAACACTATTTATTGTCATCAATCAGCTACAGAAGATGAAAGGTTACTCGTTTGCCTGCCATTACTAGTTTTTTCTCTTTAATCCCCTTTGTCTTCAATTTAACAAGCAAAAAAACCCCAAACACAAAGGATTTCCCTCCCACCCTGTCTTTTCTATATTTCCTACAAGGAAACCAAAATATTTTTCCATGTACAGTTGACAAGACTGCTCCTCTGTTCAAACCTTAGAAAAGTACAGCATTGCAAGGGAACCTACTGGCCTGGCGCAGTGGGCTCCCATGGATCTGTGTTGTTGCTGCACCACGGGCTGCACAGACTGCAGATGGCAGAGTCTGCGTGTTGATGTAGCATGGATCATCAAATAGATCTGGTTTGTAGGCAGGCTTCAATAATGTTGCCTCTTTTTTTGTCTTCTGTGATCTTTCGCCACAGTTACCTGCAATTAGTATATAGTATGTATAATTTCCTTCTTTTAGAATCAAGTTAAAATAACTCTAAAAGCTGAAACAGGAAACACTTGTCATTATGTATCCCACTAAAGTCATTCAGAAGGAAAAATTGGCAGATCAACTCTTTTCCTTATGGCTAGAAGACACAAGGTACATAATCCAAAATGAGTTAGAATGAAGTTTTCCAAAGTGTTGCACACTGATTCCACTCTGCTTCAATCATAGGTATTAATTTCAGCAGTAGACCACTCACTGAAAAGAAATTAATGCCTATGACTGTACAGAGAAACACAAGCCATATGTAGTGTTTGTTGCAAAACCCTCTCCTTCCCCTCTGCACCACAAAAAATAAGCTTATGGGAAGACAGCCACTTCTCTCTTGCTATTCTGGTAGAGCAGAGAAGATGGAGAAGCTTGGTGTTCTGTGGCTCTGCCTGGAGAGCTAAAGCCACATCTGTCGGGTTAGGATCCAAGCCTAGGATCAGGCCAACAGAAGATCCCCTGCAGGGTATGAAAATAATAGCATTTCAGCTAGCCAAATAACATGCATATTTTTGCTCTTAGCAAACATTTTATTCACAGATCCATTCATTCATTATTTGTTCACCCTCTCTTTGTAGAAAACCATTTGATCCTCCTTTCCTTAAATCAGAACATAAGAAACTGAACCAGCCCCTACAGACAGCATCATGGATTGCTTTAGAATAGCACAGGTGGAGGGAATTCAAACAGGACCTCACTGTAAAAGAGATGAGCTGGGACAATGTGCTCCAGGCATCAGCTGTGGAAAGGGATGTCCAGAAAGGGATGGAGGTTGGTGATCTCCCAGGGTCCTAGAGAATGGATTTTGCTAAAGGGAAATTGATCTCAGGCACAAAGCTGCCCAGGGCAAGGGAAAGAACACAGTCACACTAAGAAGCCAGTGATGCTGGAACCAAGGGCACAGGCTTTGTTGGAACTGTCACCTGATGCTGATAGTTTGGGTCTCATTGAGCAATTGTAGAGGGAAGGGGTGTCTTCGGAGACTGATGAGCAACAAAGTATCTTCCTTTTTCAAAGGGTACAAAAAGGAATAAGCCAACAAAATGTATGAAAGAATAAAAAAAACCCAAAGAGCTATTGTACAGTATCATGACAAGTAAAACAGGCAAGTCTGCCAGCAGACGTGAAGATAGATTAGCAGCCTTTAGAAAAGCTGTAAGGCTTTTTTTGTCTGCCCTTCATCTAGGGAACTTGAAATAACCCATTAAGTAGAACACTTTTCAGCATGGTATTGAAAGCCAAGGGGCAGTTCTTCCAAGCAGTCTGCTTTGGTTAATTCTGCATATGCATGAAAAGAAAAACAATAGTTCATACCCATGGTTTTGTTGTCTTCTGGACAATTTTGATAGATATTGATGAATGTTGGGCTGCCTGTCTGTAGAAAAAAAATTGTAAAAATAGTTGTGTAAAATAGTTCTTTATAAACATCACATAGCTACAAAATATCTCATGCACCAGTTAACTGAGATACAGGTAACTAAACACATCTTCACCAACAAATCCCTATCTCCTCAAATAATATTTTATGCTGATATTCTTCTTCCTACAAGGCACCATGTTTGGACATGCTCCAACCTCACAGAGAACATTAACTGCTCACTTATGTATCTAAGGTTTAGTATATACAGTAATAAAGTTACTACTTTCTTATAAATGTTACTTTCAATAAAACCAAGGAGAAATAAGTAAAACATTGTGTTTTGAAAGTGAGATGGTCATAAAATTGCCTTAGCATCACTAGATGGTCACCAGAACTGAAAGGAAAAAAATAAAAAAGGTAACACCCCATGTGAAAAACGGATTTTGCATTTAACATGCTGCAGGTTGAGTCCCTGCAACAACTGTGGCAAGCTTCAAATGCAAACTCAGGATATAGTCAAAGATCTTTACAGAGCGTAACTGAGGAGGTGCAGACCATCAGGCTCACAGCTGAGATGTGGAGTATGGTTGAGGTTGCAAAGCAAAAAATGGATGGAGCAGTAGCACAGGAACACACAGGAAACTGGAAGCAGTTGACACCAAACCCAAAAACACTTGGGAGCAGCAGTTTTTTAGACAGCACCAACCAGATTTGAGTGGCATGTCCAAGTGTGTCCCCTCTGAGCGAAGCAGTGCTGCTTGTTTCCCAGAGCAGGGAAAGGCCAGTCTTTCTGAGAACTGGCACACCAGGCTTTGAAGTCTGTGCAGCAAATCTGAACTGAGCTGGTTTTGCTCCCTAACTGGTTTTTAATCCCCATTATCCCAAGAAGGAGCCACAGATATATCCGTCTTTTGCGGCTGTGGCTGATTTAACAAAGCCTGTTGAAACACTGCAGGGGTAATTACTGTTGTACATACATTGCAGTCAGTTAATGTGGTATGCATAACTTGCAGAGCATAATGGACAGGGTGAAATATTTATCAGATCACAGAACCAGGAGGTTCCAGGTTTTGCAGATGTTCTTTCACACAAGCCATTTGAATCTGTATGTATTTTCTTCTCATAGCTAATGAGTGAACAAGGGAATATTACTTGGTCTTCTAAAAGTACTCTAAGGACAAACCAGTTAATATTCAGAAAGTGCTTTGGGATTCAGTTATGTACTACGCATCATTAAATCTAGCCTAAAAAAAACCCCTTTCCTAGGATAATCAGGAGCTGGTTCAAATTTCAATGCCATGCTTTACACCACAGCAACACTTTGTTATCCATTCCCATAATGTGCCAAAACCAGTTATGCCAGAAGATGATGTACTTACCAAGCAACACTGCTTCCTGCACTGCAGGAGGCAGTTAGCCCTTTGATCTGTTTGCACTTGCATTCGCATGTCTAACACACCACCGGTGGGAGGCTCTTTCCCTGGAATTTCATTGTAATACTCATGATCATCCCTCTCCTGTGAATTCCCAGCTAATCCATTACTGTTTGCTGCCTCACTGAAAAAATATGGAAAAAACAAAACAAAAAAAATATGTAATCAACTGCTTTCTAGTCTAGGCAAATGTCCCCAGTGTTTGTGCCTTGCACACTACACAGTTGAGCCATATGGAGGCTGTACAGGGCTTTGGGCTCAATCTTTCAGAGCTGTTTATTGTTCCAGATACTTCTTCCTGAATTAGAAATGGAGTTATGACAGTTCGAGGTGCAGGGAGGTACAGTCATTTTCTTAGCAATAGATCTCTTCTCTTAGACTTGAAAAAGTAAGAACCATCAACCGAAACTGACACAAAAATGTCAACGCATCATTCATTAAGGTCTCTAAAATGCAGACCATAAAAATAACTCCTCTGGCTTCTCAACTGTATAAATCTAGGGATTGCTAAGGGGGTGGAACTATAGGGTTAAAAATCCTCTAGAGACTAGAAAATTGTTATTCAATCTCATAATTCTGATATCTCTTTATAAAAACTCAGGTCAAGGCCAGCTCGCTCTCCTTTCCTCCCCCTCCAGCCCTGTGTCAGGCAGGAGCTGCTTTGATCGGACAAACATGTAAGGAGCAGGCCTGGTTCGGGGCCTCCAGAGGCTGTGTTTAGGCCTGTGGATGGTAGAGGTGTTGGGCAGGGAGGATTGGAGCACTGGAGAGTACAGATTTAATTTTGGGCTGGTGGAAAATTCAGGGGTTCGCTATGGATTTTGTATCTGCTTTGTAACTTCTTTTCTGTATCTCTCTTTCCAAATATAATTCTGTTTTCTCTCCAATTCATTTGAGAGCTTCGTTCTGTTGGCTCTTTAAAAACCACGACAAACACTTACAGGAGAAAATTAAAACCTCATGGCACTTAATTAGACAAGCCTTCAACTGGTTTAGAAAATAAAAGATTGCTTAAAATAATAATAATAAAAAAGTCATTTTCTGAAGTGGAAATGTACTCTGATTTTAATAACCATAATCAACATAACTGTTCTCTTTCAGCTTGAAGAAAAACACTAAATGACACAAAGGAGAGTACCCAATGTGTTTCCCGAGCTGAACCAGAAGGATGGCAGTTTAAATATACAGCTGATACACTGTAAAACAACAAGGTGCTTCCTGTACTGTCTCCAGTCTTGAAATAAAAAGCTCATCTCAAATCTTACTTCTCCGTTTAACAAGAATGTAATTGGATAAAAGCCCTCGTGCAGGAAAGAGATAAAGTTCAAGTAGGTGATTATGTGATAGGCAGTGCAAGTATTTGATTATGTGATTCAGCGTAGTTTGGAAGTGAGTGACTCATTCACACACCAATAGCCAACTTTTGTGCCCAAGGACCATTCTCCAAGGCTGTCTGCAGGTTAGGCTTAGAGGAGAAAATCTAATTAGCCTCGCCTATGTCTCCTTGCTCTGATTTACCTAGCAGAGTTTCCTACAGAAGGCTCTTCCTCTGATTATTGCCCCCAAGAAAAGCAGACCAATATTAGGAGAAAGGCAAAAGCCACTCTATAAAATGAATTAAATAGATACTGGAGCTGAGGCTGCTGTTACATAATACAACCAGGTCTGTTGCACTGCATCAGGCACTGTACCAGTGACACCACTGGCACAGCAACTCGCAGGACGCACTTGAGCCGCGCTATGGTTTTACCTAGTGGTGGAAGGTAACAAGCCATCAAATTCAGCACTACAGTAACAAAACACTGATACGTTTGTCTAACCTGTGAGGAGAGCCATAAATTAGAGCTAGAATTGTGACCCCTGTGCAGTGACAATACGGTCACTGACACAGGGAACTCTGGCCCAGAAATTAATCCAGGCCCTGTATTTTGAGCAATGGGCTTCATACATTAGAATGCTCAGCTGAGGCTGTGCTTGCTTTGGTACACAAAGCTGATGCAAGTCATGTCAGGTGGACTCAGAGACTGCTGCCAGGACATGAGCACAGCAGCAAGGTGAATTAATGGCTCTTCTCCCCACCACACGCTTTCCACAGCTGCAGCAAGTTTAAACTTGGTGTGGGTCAGGCCTGAGCTCAGCGTGTGTGTGCACACAGTATTTACAGGGCTGAACTAACTTGGGCAGAGTAATTTCAACATTTCTTCCCCTTACTTGGGCCACTTAAGGCTGTTTTAGCTAAGGAACAATAGAGCTAAATTCTGCGTTATGTAGAAAGGTTACAAAAATCAATGGAGTTTACTGGAAGAAGCTAAATTTAGTCTATTATACTCTGTACATTCAGCATATATTACAATTAGCAAATGTCCAGAAAGCATATCCAAAGCATCTTTAGTTATGAATCAATCTTTGGAGTACATTGTTTTCCTGAGAAGTAATGAAGTGGAGGTAACTGCCAGTTAAGTCACTGAGAACATGCTGACCTTTCATTAGACGTAACCAGGCTAGATGGGTTCTTCAGGTACTGTTTGAACCGCAGCTCAAAAGCCTGCCCTATGCTGTTTATCACCTCTTGTGCCATCCCATTAGGACATTCCAGTATGTGGCATGCTGCAAAAAGACACATTACTTTAATTAAGTACATGTACTCTATACCATAAAGCAGTGACTCAAGATGTCTTGCTTACAGCAGAAAAGATGGGCATGAAATCATGCAATCTAGATAGCTGTAGGACATTATACAGATTGCAGTTTTTGATGTGTTAAGGAGATTAGGTATTTTTCAATCATAGTATCAACTTATACCTCAATAAAAAACTCTCCATTTATGCTTTCTGCATCGAATGCTCCTGTATCTCCTTTTCTTTCCCTGCCTGGAAGTAAGCAGAAGCAAATGAGAGAACAAGCCCTGCCAGTGTGCAGGTTTTGTGTGAAACTGTGAAAATCCAAGTATGGGTGGCTCTGGAGGCCTAGGGCAGGGCTGTCTGAGGCAAGGCCATGCTCCTGCCACTAGTCTTGTTCTCACGCACAACCTCAGGGAACTCACTCCAGTAGCAAGTGTCCTGTGTCCAGGTGCAGCTCTCCTCTCTGCGTAGCCACCATGAGATAGCACTCAGGAATGATGCTGAGCCAGCAGCCAGCCCTGAGTGCATGCTGCCAGGCTACAGGACTTCTCCACATCCCAGCATCAACGCTGGGACTCGTTAGTGAAGTCAAAGGGTACCCTAAGTTAGTCAAAACAGCAATGATGGAGCTACAGAGAGGTGGCAGGTCAGACTGGGCTCCACCCCAGCTTCTCCAGAAAACATCCTGATCTTCTGAGCCATCCATAGCAACTCAGAGTGAGCTTTCCTGTCAGCTGCCCCTACCGATGTCATAGCCATCGGTAGTGTTGCTCTGAGAGCTGCCTGGCATGAAAGAAGCAGTCAAAAGCCAGTCTTCCTTGTAGTGCAGGCAAATAAGAAGTGATGGAATAGGATTTTTATCCCCTGGGTTAGCCCCCAGAGGGCAGAATGTTGCATACACCCAAGTAAATACCCCACGCTGCCTCCCAGTGATATGCATAGGAGTCCAGGTTAGATGAGGAGGCTTATTCACTACCCTTCCCTCATCTGAACATTGTCCCAGAGCCAGGCAGCTGCTCACCTTGCCAGGCTCTGCCCTTCCTCCCCAGACAGAGTCAGCTTGGGAAGATTCCAACCACTGCATGGAGCTTGCAGCTCGTACAGGTTTAGTCTGACCTGCAGAATCTCACTTTGCTGCACAAAGAATATGACATGTAAAGCCACAGCCTGCATACCATCGTGTATGTCCATACAGGGAAGTCAGAAACTGTACAGAATATTGACCTGTCCAGTAGCTTTCTTAGTTTAAAACTTGAACAATTGAAGCAATGATATAAAACATGCAGAACAATCAAAAAACTGTTTCCATACCTCTCTGATTAACAGGATCTTTTGCTACATATGCAACGTAGTCTGTTGTATCCTATAGGAAAGATGACAACAAATGTCTTTAAAATTATCATCATGAACAACCCTACCACCACAGCAAAGCAACTGAATATAGAGAGATAAGAAAAGAGTCTTTTCTTTTAAAAACGTGATTCTTTCAGGGAAAAAAACAAAGGTACAAGCAAAGTGGGCCACAGGAAGGATTGGTGGCACACTGGTGGCTGTCGATGCACTTGTTGTCCTGGAATCTTTTCCTTATAATAAATGCATAAGAGTATTTGGCATTCTTTGGGTCTTCAATAAATTGTGTGTTCAATTTCAAACTCTGCAACAGGAGCAGAAGCACAATGGTGCCTCAGCAGCAGGCAATGCTGCTCTCTGCTGTTTCTCCCATGGAGCTCAAAGCCTGTCCTGTGTAATGCATCAGGGTTGTGTGAACCCTAGCCAGAGCATTTAGCTGTGACAGTCCTTATCAATATCAGTGGAAGATAAAATAGTGCCAATATACTGCAAAGGACAAGTGAGACCATTCCCAATTGAGTTTTGAAAGCATCTTGCAGAGAAGCTGATCTTTAAAATATTGCAGAATAAAACGGGTATCTGATCTCCTTCCTGTTGCCTGATTTCATTCTGGCTACGATTAGGTTAAATTACCCTGGATCTCAAGGCTGCTGCTGAGATCAGACAGCCTTAGTATAATCAGTTGCCTGTTTCAGATTCTCTTTCCAGCCAGTGATGAAATAATCCTCACTTTTCCTAGTCAATCTGAAAAGGGAACTGGAATATAAAAATTAATATTTCGAGTCACACTGGCAAAAGCGAAGTCACTTGATATTTCAGTGTTGTAGTAAGAATGGTGAGGTAATGAATAACACTCTTTTAATTATTAAAGATGCATTTTGTTATTTTGGATCTTTAAGGCGGGATAGGGAAAATGCAATTCACAGCTTAAAGGCATGGCTCTCTTGAGAGGAGATGCAGTCAGCTGGCAGGAAACAAGGCCCCCATTTGCGATACGCACCAGAACAGCCATTTAATAATTCACAATGAATGACACAAGAGGCAGGTCTTAGAGCCAGCAGAACTTGTCCTAGATTTTTTTTTTTTTCCAGATTTCCAAAGTTAGCATCGTTGAAACAAATAAAGCTAAATATTTATTTTGCATTTAGTGAACTCAGTGTTTTCTTCCTTTTTTCTAAAGCTCATCAATGTTTTAGCGTACATTTTTAGAATAAATTAGATCTAGGGAGCAACTGGAAACTAAAGTAACTGGAGCAGCACCTGCTATTTTTATATCTTTGCAATGTATATGTACATGCATGGATGACTTTGCTTTAAAATGTTCTTGGGCAGTATATTGCTGCTCCTTAACTGTGCAGAGCAACACTGAGCTGCACTTAAATCCTGAATATGGGGGCAGGTGGAGAGATGCATCCTGTAGAAGCAATCTCCAATTTTAAATGTAAGGGGAATTTTGGAAAAATTACTTGAACAAGCAGTCTGAATTGTCCCATATCACCAAATTTATGGTTACCACTTTTGAGCAAGACCTCCACTTTATGCATTTTCCCAGTAAGCAAAGTGTTACCAGATGCACCACAAAGCCCATTTCCTGCAGCACATCTCCGTACAAGCACATCACTTGGTGGTCTTGTCATTAAGCATGGACTGAACCCAGCCCTGTGAATCCTCTGAGATCTGATGGGATTTCTGTCCAATACCATTGCAGGATAATAGTATTTTTTTAAAACTCCAACATTAAAAAGCTAATCAAGCCCTGGAGAATTACTCATCCAATCCACTGAGCAGAAGGGTAAAAACATATCCTTGAATTTTCCCAGCTATAAATGTTACATGAAGACAAACCTAACAACCAGCACCTAGGACACAGTATATACTTCAAAACCAAGGCAGGTTAAGGACATATTCAAATTATTCAGCTATCAAGAAAACTAGAGTTTGAAAGTGAAATATTGTGATGCTCAGCACAACAGAACACCAGTGCTTGGAGAGAGCTGATTACAGAGACCACAGAATGGATGTGATCCTATGTTCATGTGTTCTTATTTTTAGATTCTCGAGTCTGAGATCTTCAGAATGAACTGAAGCTCACTGATGGGCAACAGGAAAGTTAACTATACACATCTATCAGAGATCAGTGAGTCTCTGTTTTACATCTCCTTTCCAGTTTCAGTCCCTCAGTTTTCTTGTAAGCATGGTGTACGCTCTCAATGCTTGTGGATAGCGAGGGATGAAGCAAAGTATTTGCAGGTACTTTTATTCTCATAATAATTTTGTTTTACCTGCAAAAGTGTATCTTAGTAATCAATACTTACTGGGTCACCTCCAGAAGCAAATGAGATGGACTGCATGTGATGGTTGGCAATAATCTGAAAAGCATGACAAACTAGTTAAACATGCTCCTGTGCCACACATTCAGAAAACAGCAGAGTACATATCTTCAAACAGCAAGTGGTCAAGTTCCTGACAGCCCCATCCATTAATACATGCACATATCATTTGTGAATGAAGAAGATAAAAACAGTCATATTTTTGAGACTACCTATTCATGTTAAGTAATATCTAGATCCCCAAGTAATCTTCCTTAAAGGGTTTTCAGAATTAATTCACCCACCAACTTCTAACCTGGTCAATATGAAGCTAAATGAGAGTGTGAAATGGGAATAACTGGAGGCACTGGGTGTATTGCAGTCTTGAGTTATTAATTATTCTACTGTATAGAATGGTGGTGTTTTCACAAACAGGCTCCACTGATACTCTGATCATACTCTTACTGCTAGCACCAAACTGCTACCTGGTAGAAGCTACATGACTTGGATCAAGCATCAGTTTTTCTTGGTTTCAAACACTACCTCATCTCTGGAGACAAGCCGTTGTTTACTATAAAATCCAGTGCAATAGATCATGCAGGAATGAACAAAATTAAACATGGTGGTGATGCAAGAATAGAATAAATAGCATTTTCCATTTGCAAAGGTCTAGTAACAAAAGACCAAGAAAAAAATCAAATGGTTGCCTTGACACCCCTTTGTGCAGCGATTAGGCACATCAGTGCATGTGGAAGGACATCTGTCACAAGATGGATCATCTTAAATGGGCCATACTTTAGCTGCCAACCCCCAGAGTTTCATCCATGTTAGGGAAGCCTTTTGCTGCTGTACCTGAAAGGAAGGCAAGCCTGATGCCATAAACCCTTATTGTCCTCGCACAGAGGTCTAAGGAACAGAAGACCTCTGTGCTCCAGGCAAACCCCCAAGAGCTGCTGGATGTTCAGCATAGCACCAGCTCAGTGCAACAATTCCACAGAGCTAGTGAGCCAAAACCACTTCCCTGATGTTCCCCTGCTCCAGCTTGGAGTGAAGCCTGCTGTTGGCCCTGGGCAAGGTGTTGCTAGGAGCTGAAGCCAACAGCTGACAGAGTAATTAGATGGGTAGGATGAAGCTCCTCAACACATCTGCCAAGAAGGGAGCACACCCCAGTTCCAGGGCAGATCCAGGCCCTTGGGAACACATCTTGATGTAGCCCAGAGCCTTTGCATAGTGTAACTGGTTACGCACATATATTACCCAGCTGCAAAAGAGCTTTGAATGACACCAAAGCCAAGCTCTGACTCATTATTTATAAATATATATATATATATATTTCCCCTTGTCAGAAACTTTAGTCAGATCTAGTACCTTATTTTTCAGACACTGTACAGGCAGAAACAGTAAAACATAGAAACATAGAGAAACAGGTTACCAAGTGCTTAAGGATGCCTCCCCATTGAAGACACCATCATAAACAGAAAGTGCATTTACTGGATGTCCAATTCCCCAAAAATGCTCTCCTTTTAAAATTCAGAGGCATCATGTAATTCAGTTTTAACAGGCATGCACAAGAAGACTCAAGAGTGCTGCATTCAGCAGCTTCAGAAGCCACAAAGGAGAAGAATGCAGTAGTATGGAGAAAACAACACTGACTTATATGTAGCCTACCTGCTGTGTGTCCACATTAATTAAAGTGAGGCTGCTTGTAGAAATGGTCAGCTTTATATTCAAGCCAGAAAACTGAAGGTTGCTTTTGCCAAGTACAGAAGACAGAAACTTCACTGGAGGCTTTGAACAAAGAAACAAAAAAAGAGGCTGTCAGCTGAGTCTGTCAGAGGAAGAAACATATCAAAGTCAAGTAGATTAATGATATCTTATTGAGCATTTCAGTGGAGCAAGGATAATGGCTTGATCAAATGCAAATAGTTCTTCTAACAAATATCACAGCTTTGAATACAGTACTTGTAGGCAAGGTTTTTATGTCAATATTGGGGAAAAAACTTATAAAGCAAAATCCCAGTGAGTTAAATATTACAGCTGTCTCAGTAATTCATGTATAACGTATAATTTTCCTGCTGAACCCTGTTTCGTTTCCTGGGGATGAAGCATTTCTGAGCAAATCAAGAAATTCTCTCATGTAGTCATTTTTTCAGGAGCAAGTTCATTCCCCCTGAGCCCCACAGTTGCAGAAGGGAATCAGTAAGCTTCACTGGACACAATCCAACAGCAACCACTGATGTTGCCCCTCGTTGCACCCCAGTTATTCAATATGTGATCAGCCCATTAAACGCTGCCACTTTAGGTGTATTTTAATTTTTTTATATATATAAATAAAATTGGGTAATTCTCCAGTGAATGAGCTCCTTTTGCAATCCAAAAACCCAAGCAAACAAACAAAAAAAAACAACCCTTTACTCATCTTTGACATCTTACCAGCCAGAACCTAAAAGCTGTACAGCATTGAGCACTGCAAAGGCTGGTGTGAGCAGGAACTCTGGACAAAGGAGTGATCCTGAAGAAAATAAGGTAGGGCATGGCCTAAATCCCAGATCGAGCAGACTAAACATTCTGTTACAAGGACTTTCATGTAAGACTGAATTCAGATGGATTAATGTGCAGTAACTCCAGCACAGAGTGAAGCCTGCTAGGGAATCATGTATCCAGCTTATCAAAAGAAAATGTAGAAAATTAATTGCTCAGTTAAAATAGTATTTACCTTCCGCTTTTTTATAGCTCCATTTGTACCTGACACAGCTTCACACAGTCGGCTTATTGCTTCCCTGCAAGCAGAAAAATACAGCACAAACTGTTGGATCGTTCCACTTGCATCATCTGTAATAGGGCCAGCAACTCTGCAATTTACTGTTATTGTCCCATTTATAAACACTTAAATCTTCTGGAAGATCTCAAGCAGTTATTTTTCTTTCCTCTTTCCTCCCACCATTAAAACCCCACCTATTTAACAAAACACAGTTATTCAACAGCCTGGTCTGGATTGATTCTTCTTCTTCATAAAACACATCCATGTCATCTAATGAAAGTTTGTTATTTAAAATCCCATCAAGTAACCACTAGAAATGCAAGCAACCTAATACCTTCAAATTCTTTTTCTCAGTACAGTTGATTAGTCTCTTGCCTAGCAGGAGGGGATCCTCCCTGCCTTAATCCTCCTTATTGAGAGCAGTTGAGCCAGGCCAGCTGGCTGCCCTCATTGCCTTTCTGGTGTTTGGAGTGTCTCTCTTTTTTTTTTTTCCCCCCAGGGGTGTAATCAGCTTCTCAAACTCTTTCTTAAATCTGGGAGTTCTGTTTATATCTCTCCAACTCTGCCATATATTTCCCAAACTAGATGTCCTTTCCAGCTACCTACTATTCTCTGCAGGCACCTAACAGATAGGGAAGCAGAAAGGTAAGATGTGAAGCACTCAGTGCTTTGTAGTCTATATCAAAAACAGCTAAATCACACACTTAAGATAATACAGTACTACACTGCACTTATTTTCCACACTTGAACAAAGAAAATTCTGGTCCTTGCTCCATCAGTTGGCTGGTTTGGACGTACAGTGGATCATGCAACTGCCCTGGTTGAGGTTAGTTTAGCAGCAGGAAAGAAACTTTTTGCTGGCAGACACAGCCTTTCCCTGCCTGATACTGATTGTTCTGAAGTCAGTGGGAAACAGGTGACTTACTGGGCTAGGATATGCTTAGCAAATTTCCTTAACCTTGCCTGGATGTGCTGGCCTAAGCTGCAGCCCTGACCTCTCCAGCTGCCCTGATGCTCTGTGCAGGGCTGCCAGGCTGAGCTGAGCTGCACTGCTGTCCCTGGACACCTGCTCAAGTGTCCTGTCCCATGGTGCTGAATCCCATTTTGAGGCTGTAGCCTCAGCCTTTCTCTTACAGCTGAATTTGAGCTTGGACTTTTAAGAGCTGGGATGTTGTTTTGTTCTTAAGGGGAAGGGAATTAATGTGTTTATTATTTGTTTATGTTATTGGATTATTAACCAAAGAGCTAATTAAAAAATGAGCCTAGTTAGGAAACTTTGTCTGTTTTCAGATCTAGTGTGTGTGAGCAGAACATGCTGCTGGGCTTCATTTCCTGAGAAAGCTTTAGTTCAGAAGGGCTAAATGTATCAGGAGACCACACAATGGCAAGAAGCTCCAGCCATGATCCAAAAGGCAAAGGTTCCCCAATGAGGAGTGTGGTCTCCCCAGGACCCTGTGTCATGATCAAAGTGCAGACTGGACCACAAGTAAAGCCATCAGAGCACCAGTGAGCCACAGCATTGCTACTGTCTCCTGCTCAGTGCCCCATGGACAGTGCTATCCTTAAAGCACTGGAAATCAGTGATGCTAAGTAGAATCTTCCTGTCAAGAAGCATCCTGAGAAATTCAACCTGGAGACTGTCAAATGAACGAAGACTTCACTCACAGCAAAATAATAAAAGTGCAATTAATATGTTCTGAATGAAAACAGCAGGGAAGAGGAGGAGCCTCATCATGGGCTACACAAGATTGGCCAGGAACACAGCCTTTTAAACATTGCCTTTTTTTTAGCCTTTTAAAGCAAAGCACTTCCCCCTGCACAGCTGAAAATAAGCTTTTGAAGCAAATTTCTGATATCCTTCTTGTTTAGCTCCTGTTTTATTTAGCTGTTGCCAATAGAAAGGCTGAAACTAAAAAAAAAAATAAAAAAAAAAAAAGGGAAAGGCATCCTGCAGGATGATCTTGCAGATTCCAATAATCAGCTTGGAAAATGAGAGCTCATCTTCTCATTCAATATTAAAGGAAATTAAAATCAGAGCCAAGACATTAAGGCTGCTTGGAGCCTTCAAGTCTAGCTCTACCTAGAAAGAAAACCAGATACAGAACAAATTGGAAAAACAGGGAAGTCATCTATTTTGGTGACAAATGAGTTCTCACAACTACAGGCAGCCCATATAGAATAAGGCATTTTAGGCAAAGTTGCCAGCACCAGACCCTGTTCCTGTACAAGCCACTTCACCAGTCTCTTGAAGCACTCAACAAGCAAACAGGAACCCAAAAGCAGGCAAATAATTTCTACTTAACAGTTTCTATTACCTCTGTTTGGTAGGAGAAAACATCTCCTCACAGACTTTTCTTGCTGCATATCTCTGGGGGCTTTTCCAGGTGATCTAATAAACTTCCTCAAATGTTACTAGAAAGGTATGAAAAGCAGCAGTTTCGTAACACCTTGCTGCTACAACTAATAACTTCTAACATTCAAGGTTTTGGTTTTTTTTTCCCATGGGACAGGTGAACCTGAACTAGAAACTGTACATTAGGAAGTAAAGAAGCTCTGGATACATCCAGGATAAACTGAAGTAGGATTTACTGTATCTGTGCTTTCATCCTGGAAGTCTGCTATTAATTCAAGCTTAAAGCTGTTCAATTTTCAGTTCTTGAGCAATCTCTGCTTTTAGACCTTCTGGATGGCACATACCTGTGTAGTTAATCACCTTGGTCCTGGGTGAATGTGCAACCTTTATGGGTTCTGGCATTTGCTATCTTCCAAATCTGAGGCAGTTAAAAAAACATGGCCTTGTTATTCCAGTCATGTTGCTGCTTTTTCTTTCTTTCCTCCTTATCACTCATCCCAAAGCAAAGCACTTTGGAGTTGCCTCTTTTTTTATCTCCTTTTAAAACACCCTGAATGAGATAACTCCACTTGCACACTCTGCAGTAGCTCTTCCCCACTCTGGGAGCCACAGAGTGAAATTAGGAGAGCTGTGAGGCATTTAAATTGTTCTCATAGTTTAAGGCAGAGAAAATCTTGATCCCTCAGGCATCCTCTGCCATTTGATGTGGAGTAACTGTCTTGTCAGTCCTGCAGTGCCCACACCACTACACAAACTGATCATTGTTTCATTGACAAAATTTTCACTTTCTGTAGTGAATGGAAGAGACTTGGGTCAGCTCTTTCTGCCATCCTGGAAAGTATCACTCTGAAGCACTTTGGTCCCCTGGGCTGTCAACAGCAGTAGGCCTACCACAGGAGGGGCCCCATTCGTGGCCTCAGCACACGCCCATCCATTGCAGATGGTGTTTCTCAGGTGGTGTTCTATTTGGCACCATTTCAGTGAGGATTGAGGCTGGCACCTCCCTACAGACACCTCTGCAGAGTCCAGGAGGTGGGAGAGGGAAGCATCTTTCTTTGTCTGGGACACTGAGGCTCCTGAGCACACACCTGTTGGCAGCTCCCCACTTCCTGGACCAGCGTGCACTTAACCAGGGCACTGCCACATCTCCCACAGAGCTGAATGCTGCAGGAACTGGTGGCACAGGGAAGTTTTGCTTTCTTACAAAAAATCTGATGTAGCCCCCCACTCCCCTGCTCCTTCTGCCTTCTGGGTTAGTGGCCAGCCACCTGACCAAGCTGCAGCCACTTGACAAGGGCTCAGCAAACACTGGGATAGGGGCCAGTGACAAGGACTGGCTTTTGGCTTTCATAAGCCTTTAGATGAGTTCACCTGTACAGGTTTTCTCTGGGTCCGCAAAACCCAGAGCAGACACTCAAGAGAGCACCATGCTGGCAGTAACAGTGAACCCCTTTGTTTATTGTTCCCCCAAATGAGAGTAAAAGACGTGAGAAGGGCTGATGTAAGCCAGCAAGCATGCTGTTGAAGAGTTGCTTTTAAACATCTAGGGTTCTGCCTACATCTTCTAACAGAAAGGGATTGTGTGGCTCAACAAAGTTGAAATTAATCTTCTGAACAAAGTCGAAATTAATCTTCCGAACAAAGTCAGCCTTCTTCCACCAGCCATCCCCAGCAGCATGATTCAGATGCCCTTTGCTGCCTGACCATTTCCCAGTTTCAAGTTAATGCCCCAATCTGAGATCCTGAATTCTTTTTCCCATAAATGCCCAAATACAATGCCTGATTTAAGAAAAACGAGAGACATGTAAGAGAAAAAAAAGCAAAGACAGGACCTGCCACAGCAGAAGAGCAACTGAACACAGCCTGAACACATATTGCATATGAAGCCTCTCAAACAGAGAGGTTATTTCTTGTCATCTACATGATGTTGGAGACCACAAATTTCTGCTAAATGGCAGGAGTAACCTAAGAGGGTGTGAACTGGATCACAGGCAGGCAATGGCAGAAAGCTGGGAAAGAAAAATGCTGTGACAAGGTCTCCTCTGCCTGCACCACCCCCCAGCAGTCATCAGGAGTCATGGTTAAAGAGCACTTCAGTGCCTGGCCCTTCCCTTGCTGTGTTTGTGTTCATTTAGCCTGATGGCCATACAATATCTCTGCACCCCATGGTCATTCCTAGCACTGGAGAGGCCACTTTTTGCCTTCCCCAACACTGTGGCTGGTAAGCAACTGAAACTTTAAGTCCAGCAGGAAACTAGAAACAAAATCGTCCATGATCATCAGTTTTGACTCCTCACAGAGCTTTGCCAGATATGAATTTGTTGATCTTTCCAACATTCACTTGAAAGAGGTACAGCATATGTTTAATTTTAGAGGTCAAGAGACTAAGAATGCAAATGCACTTACAAAGCAAGGCAGGGAGCAGACATCATGAGAGACCCTCTCTCCATCACGTTCAAGCAGGAAATGCCTCTTTGTTTAGTGAAATGTCATCAGAATAAAAATATTTTTCACCTCCAGTACAAGCGATGGAGATGATTAAAATGAGATAATTTCCAATAACTCCTTGGTTGGTGCACTGTGTATGCCATCTCTAACTTACTCCCCCAGGAGAACAACAGGGGAATAATCAATGTTATCTCCGCTCCAGTCAGCGTGTCATCGATCGAACTTTAACGTTTGCATCCATGAGCTCAGCACTTCAGCATTCGGTTTGCAAACAGTTTAAGGTTTGGATTTCTCATGCATAAAAGAGCTCGTTCAGGTCACCAGTGGCTTTTTAACTATTTTTAGGTGATGGAAGCATTTCAATTGTGACATTTTCACGTAGCTCTGGTTAACAAAACTGTACTATTTAGGCCAAATTTAAGTTGGCAAGCTCTTGTCACAGTAATTCATCGTCGTCGTTTTCCAGACAAACCATCCCAAGCTCCATGTTGTACATGCAGCACCAAACATATTCCCTGTCATGCAAACGGGAGGTAATCTTATTCTTTGGCAGAGGCTGCTGAATATAGCAGCTTGGTCTGAGTGCCCCAGGCTGATTGCTTTGGGCTATGTGCCCTGCGTGGCTCTTCTTGATCAGTAAACCACTAGGCTGAGGGAAGGGTATTTGTATCTCAGGCACTTCTGCACACAGACATGCAGGAACGGGGTGAGCATGTGCTTATGCTGATTGTAATGTCAACAGTTGCCAATTTCGAATATACAAAGAATCAGGCAGCTTTCGAGTGTGGTATGTAGGCATTTAAGGACTCAAGTTTTTCAGTTCCATCCTTTTAGCTAAGTCTAGGTAGAAATGCAACACTTCAGGTCTCTTCAGGTGCCTTTCCTTTCTCTGGGATGTCTTTGATACAAACATTTGAGGAAGTAAAAGATCAACTGTAAATCATCTGCTAGCAGGAAGGAAGAGCTAAGCAGGCACAGGAAGTTTAAACTACACTCCTTGGCACCCTCAGCATGAACCCATGCCAGAAAAATAGTTGAGCAAAGGAGGAAAACTGTGTCTTAAGCCAAGCCAAAATGCTTGGCTGCACCCACCCATCCCTAAAAAAACCCTTTGGAGGTGCTGGGATACTGGGTGGCTAATGGGGCTGCCCAGCAGAGCACTACCTCTGGCTGCTGGACCATAAGAAGATCCTAGCAGCACGCAGCACTCTGAGCTGGAAAGAGGGTGCTTGTTTGAAAACCCAAACATGCCCGCAGCAGCAGACTTACAGAAGTAAATGCAAAAATAACACTGGGCTTTTCTGTTCCTGACAGGAGATTTCAGCAACCCCACAGGTACATATCTATCACTTCATCTACACCCTGCAGCTGGCAGTGATCTACAACAGAAATTGCAAACTTCTCAAAAGACCACAAAATATTACATGTTTAAACCACATTCAGTTGTATCTGAGAGCAAAATATTCATCTTCTTTCTGATCTCCAGCCTAGAAATTTTGGCCTGCAGTGCAGCTGGAAATGGCTATATTTCAACGTGTTTTCCTTCCGCTTCCAGCTGAGCCTGTCCTCAAAGCAGATGGGGTCATACAATGCCATACCTTACAGAATCAGAGAATCACAGAATGACAGTGGTTGGAAAGGACCTCTGCAGATCATCTAGTTCAAATCCCATGTCAGAGCAGGTTCACCCAGAGCAGGTGGCACAGGAATGTGTCGAGGTGGGTTTCGAACCTCTCCAGAGAAAGAAACTCCACAACCTTTCTGGGCAGCCTGCTCCAGTGCTCTGCAACCCTCAAAGTAAAGAAGTTACTCCTTGTGTTTAGATGAAACTTCCTATGTTCAAGTTTGTGCCCATTACCTCTTTTCCTGTCACTGAGGACCACTGAAAAAAGGCTGGCATCATCCTCCTGACACACACCCTTTAAGTATTTGTAAGATCCTCCCTCAGTCTTCTCTAGGCTGAACAAACCCAAGTCTCTCAGCCTTTCTGTGTAACATGAAGTGATGATCAAAAACCATTAGATGACCTGGCTTGACTGAGGGGCCAATGGCACTTTACCTGTCAGGTGTGAAGGAATGCAGGGAGTCCTGTAAGCACACCGTGGCCACCCACAGTTGTGGCAGCACTCAGAGGTCCACCCTGTGTCCTGAGCAAGCAGTGTGAGCATCACTGAGCCACCTGCATGGCCCAGCTGCTGCTGACACCCAGCTCACTGGGCATGTCCACATTGTGCCACCACTGCAGGGAGTGGGGGTCTCTGTATCCAGAACAGGAACTGGGAGAGATAGGAAGTCTGTGGCTGAAGCAATTCATTTCCCAATGCAAACAGCCCTATCATAATGATTTAAATCATCACCTGGGGAGAAACAAACCAGGCCATGCAAGATTGTGTCACAGCTTGGCATGCACCCTTGGCTTTATACAGAAATTAGCACTTGGGCTTTTCATTCTTGGCCTGAATTTCAGTTGGATACCACCTACCTGGTGACTTGTGTTCGTGTGCCAAAGTCCAGGGACCTCATTGACTGCAGCACTTCAATACAGCCCATGTACTAGCGAAAAGAGTGACACAGAGAAAGAAGGGCTTTGTTAATATTGACACACAGGTAAGAGGGGGATCACAGAAGGAAGCAAATGTGATTTCAGTCTACTAAGTATATGCAGAACCACAGTCTAAATGGAAAATCAAATCAGCCATTCTAAAGATGCTTCCTAAATAGATCTTGTTTTACTGGAAAGTGAAGAGAAAAGCAATAAAGATACCAGTGGCTTCAACAACATAGAACACACAAAAAAGCAAAGCACCCCGGGGACACAAAATCCAATCATTCCTTTTTTCCAATTCTGCTCACCCCCACTGATAAGCCTGTGGCACTGAGCTGGGAGGAATACATGAACATCGGGGGGAAATTCCCCAGGAGTAGAGGGGCTCTGAAAGCCCCACAGGACCAATGCACTCAGATCTCCTGTGCAGAAGAGCTGAGTATCCGCTCAGAGCAGTGGGAGGCATAGTTAGGCATGAATAAAACCACTGGCTCCATTCTGCTGCATGCCTGATGACAAATAACCTCTGCAGAAGATGAAGGAGATAGAGCAATTGCAGCTCACAGCAACAGCTCTGTAAGAGCTGACCTGGTTTAAATGAGAGGCTGACTCCCACACTTCTGTTGAATGGGGCAGAGCTGAGGGCTTTATCTCACTTAAGATATGCATAGGTGTAATTTTGGGAACCACCTGGAGTGTGATGGCATTGTCAGCCCATAGACTCCTCTGATGTTACGTACAAACCTATGGAACATTTTCATCTCAATGAACTGTGCTATGCTAAGTCTATCCACTGAGTCTACCTCTCCTAAAACACACCTTACTAATTTCTTCAGCATTTCTGTTGATACTCATCCCTCTGCTGTTGAAGCACTTTGATGTCTCCATTTCTCAAGGCTGGCATAGATCCAGATCTCTTAGTTTGATCCCCTTTTCCACACTGAATTCTCCAAGAGGGAAAAGCTCTTTCAGGAGCATCCTGCAGTGCTCACACAGTGCCCACAAGCTGCAGTGACAGCCTGCCTGCCTGTGTAGACCTCTTCTGCAGAAAGCCAAAGCCTCTGGGATGTAAGAGACAACCTGGAAATCCCAAGCATGGGCATGCATGCTTTGTCCTCTTCCAAGTAAACAGAAGCAGCATTCTCTGTCCAGAGACAGGTGCTGTACTTTCTTCCTCTTGACCACCTTGCCTGTGTATCAATTTTTCTGCAGGGTCATTCAGAGGGGGTTTGGAGACTTTCAGAAATGAATGTGTGTTAAAAAGAGAATGTTATGTGTGCAGCCAAGCAGGGATTCCACAACAATTGTATTATCTGTTTTGGTTTCTTTCCAGATAGCAATGTAACCCTCTGGAGAGCTCCAGAATTAGGTCAGAGACCTGGAAGGACATCAATAAGAATATGAATGGTTAGCAGAACTGCTTCCCTAATGAACATTTAATGACTTTGTAAAGGACTCTGAGAGCTATCTTACTTGTCAAAGATATCCCTGCTTAACGGGAACAAAGCAAATGTGGAAAATGTGTCTAGAGCCTCAGTTTGTAGCACAATGGCAACCTCTGATCCTATGGTATAAGGACAAGCATCCTGTTAGCTGGTTGGCTGCTCCTCTATCCTTGAAAAAAAAAAAAAGGAAAGATTTAGAGGAGTAGGTGAGTCATATGCTGATAAGTGAGTCCCCACTGCATCCTGAACAGATGCGTGGGAGGCTACTCTAAGCAAAGATGAAAAATCAATATCAGGTTTTTGCATAAGTGACCCTGAGTGAAGCTGAACTTATCAATGATTTACAAAAGACCTGTTTTTTCCCTTTAAAAGCCTGAGCAGGGAAGTGCATTAACGTGGCACCTCATTGTATCTCTCATTTATATTAGCTGCCATTGGTAATCTAAACCAGCACAATTAGTAATGCCTGAACTTTCACATCTCAGTAGGAGAGTACAGAGATCCAGCAGAGACCTGGGCAGGGATATGCCTCTGGACTAGGGCAGAGGAAGTTGGAGTCATAGAGCCGGGAAGAACCCTCTGGAGCACATAATAGAACAATGGGATACCAGAAGCCTATTCAAGAAAACAAAAGGCACACTCTGGGGAAGAAAGAATAATTAACAAATAAACCAGGAAAAGATTAACTCCTCCACAGCCAAGTCTGACAAGCAAGCATGAGCAGGGTGCAAAAGTAAGGGTTGTCTCAGAGATTTCTCATGTATCCCAGGTGCTGCCCCCCCTTCCCCATCCTGTGTACCCCAAACAGCAGCTCCCATAAAAAACTAGTGGGCTTGTCCGGGGACACAGGGTCAAGGCCAGCTCCTGCTTTCCTGACTGCAGGAAAGGTTAAGCTAAAGCAGTGCAGCATCACCCCAGGAGAGGAACCCAAAGCAGCTCATAGCCCTTGTCCCAGCCCAAGCGGTCTGCCAGGTGCTTTTGTGACATGGTAATAGCAATACTGAGGGTTCAGAGATGGTGTCCAAGGAAGGTGGTTCACCTGCCAAAGCCCCACAAAGAGGAAAATGGCTCAACCTTGCTGTGGAGACAGGCACAAGGGTGCTGCACACAGTCAGGGACAACAAGCACAGATATAACTGCAGTATTCAGCTACCTGTGTAAAAATAGAATGCCAACACTGAAACAATCTGAGTGTCAGCAGCAGGATGGAGAGCTCTTGCCAGGATGAACAACAGCTCTAATGGCAACACGCACAAAGCTGTCCCCTGCATCCCTGTGAAGAGCTGGGGAGAGCATCGGCGCCAGGGGGATACTTCATCTCTTGGTGTTTGAATCTGGAGGGTGTTCTGGAGCTGGCTGCTGTTTCCCCATGTCAGTGGAATGGCAAGAGGTGGCAGGAAGAGCCAGCAGTTGCTGAAGACACATCTATTTACAAGAAATGATGGAAAGTGACTGGAAACAGGATGAGAGACTGTGTGGGAGGAGATGTGAAGGCACTAGGCAGAACTCGTGTGAATAAGCTTTTCAGGCACCCTCTAATCCAGACTCACGTCTCGATTCATTCCCTGCCATAACGCAGTTAGTGGCTCCAGCCTGAATGACAGCCAGTGATTCACCCACAGAAACAATGCAGGGAGCAGCACACAGAGCTCCTAATTAAACAATACAGCTGCAGCCCTGCAATTCTATCTATTAGTTAACTGGCAATCATTCATGTGTGATGCCAATAGCAGATCCCACAGACCCATAGCCCACTAACAAAAAAATCCAAATGACAGCACTTGCCCACAGAGGCAGCCAGGTAACATGCTGCTGCTGAACAGCCTCCACCCAAACAGATGTGAGACCAGCTTCCAATTCCCTAAGAGTATAACCCTGCTGCCCAGGCAGAAACTGGCCCCAGGAAGCAGTGCTCTGTGTGCTCTGAACCACACACACAGGAGCAGGGAGCAGCTGCTTCAGTTGACCTGTCACACCCCCATGGACAACAGCAGGGGACAGACATCCACATATGCACATTCAGGGTGTACTTCAGGGCATTCCGAGCTCCCACATTAGAAGCAGTGAGGTTCTTTTCAGTCTATAGACATGCAACTGATCGTATATATATGATGGCAGGCATGCCATCAAACTGCTAGCAGAGGATCAACCTGTATATTGGTAAAATTTCTCCAAGACAAAGACTGCCACAAACAACCTCCACCATATTTTGTTGTAATAGCATTGTACTTCAAACTACCTGGCAACAGTATGTCCTTTCCATATGTTAGTCACCTAGCACATTTTTAAGCCAGTCCGAACATCACCTCTCAAGGACTTATGCATCATTAATTTAAGCTCAGGCACAGAGCCTTACTCCACATTAGGTCCAGAAACACCATCCTGCTGGTTCTCACTGGTGTCAGAGGGGCCACTGGTGCAGCACAGTGCTGAAAGCCAGGTCATATCCTCTTGCTTAGGAGCAGACACGTCCCTGGCACTCCCTAATGAGCGAAAGCAAGAATGGCAATTGCCTCTTGGAATATTCCTCATGCTTGTTACAGCCATAATGAATACCAGCTGGAGACATGAGTGCTCTGGTCACTAAGGGCACCATTTAGAGACAACCTTGGCTCCAGATGGGCAACACTGTGGGAAGGCATGTAGCGAGTAGAATGTGAATAAGGACAAGGCAAATATCCATCTTGTAAATCCTGCAGCAAACCGCACGAAGTATGTTTTGAAAGATAACACTGTGAGAATCAGAGATCCCCAGGCTCCTACTAAAATATTTTTATTTGGGCTCTTATGCACACAAGTGTTTCCGTGGAAGAGGTGCTGTTACAGATCTCAGCTTCCTTACTGGAGCCAGGTGACACATGGCCATGACACAGGTGCCCTGTCACCACCAGTCATACACAACCACAGCTGCCTCCCAGGGAGATGCAAGGAGCCCAGCACTGCCTCTTCATAAACCAACCCCAAAAAGACAATTTCTGCCCCACTCCAGGCTAGCAGGGGACAGCTGGATATCCTTCAGCATATTGTTGCCTTTCTAAACTAGCTGTGGACCCTTTCCAGGTAAGTACCAAAACATCTGCAGACTCTGAGGAACCGTCTAAGGCCAAAGATCGCTGCTGACAAGAATCTCCATAACACAGACCTGCCCCTCCCCCTAAAATGGTCTCTGGGGAGATTGAAACAATCCCACACCCTAACAGGGCATGAGAAGCTGCATTGGGACAGCAGGCATTCCTAAACATCACGGGAAAGAGAGCAAAGGGATAGGGATCAGAAGGACTGGGGTAAGGGTCAGGAGCAGCTCCCACAGATGACCTCACTAGGTGAGATCATCCCTCTGCACCACACTCCTGCCATGCTGCAACTCTGTGCCCATGGCTGCTTCCTAGCCTGTCTGAGGCTTCATCGCCAGCTCCCAGAGAAGCCTCATGGTCCCTGAGGAAATGAGCACCCTGCCTGTGCTCTGATGTTGAAGCTACAAAACCTTCAGGATACTTATTTACTGACCTGCTTGTTATGAAAGGGACTGGTTCAATAAACCACCAAGAGTTTGTCCAGAACGCATCAGCAATGCTCTTGCAGCTCTCCTGGGGCTGACTCCTGCAGACATAGGGCCATGGGAGCAACAGTAGCAAGAAGATGCAGGAAAGATGCAGGAGAAAATATATTCCCGTGTTGCCTTGGGAAGTTGCTGGCAATTACTCCCTTTCAGAGACATTCTCCACAAAATGGAGCAGCTTCCAGAAAGACCAGCAGAAAACCATACTGGAAATACAGCCTGGAAAGCAGCAGGAAGGTACAAGTCTTCCCCATTTCACACAATATTCTCATCAAGTCATCCTCTTTTTTTCCTCTCTCCTCTCCCTTTCTTGCTCATGTGCTCCCCAGCAGGTGACACTTCAGAGCCTCTGCTCTCAGCCCTGGACCACAACAGAAACCCAGGAAATTCCCCCTGCTCTTCATCATCTCCTCCTCATGTCAGAACCTGAGTTCTTTATGTGTGCCTCTGGCATTAGCATTTCAGCACAGGGTCCTCTGTGGGCTGGCTGAAAGCATAGCACCCAGAGCTGTGGCAGCTCCTGTGCTCTCACTGCAGGTCACACCCTGCATGCTCATTCATCCCTTTCAGGAGCCTGCTGGTGTCAAAATTTCAGCTGTACATATTAGTACTAGGATTTGAAGAAAAGCTAACACAAAGGATGTGTGTCAGCATGATGACATAGCACATGCCCTCACTCCACCTGCTGCACCCCAGTGACCGTCCCATAGCCTCCTGCAGCTCTGCTCACAGTGCTGTGCTGGGACACAGTTAACTTGCAGCCAATGTCCCCTCAAACCAGCTCTGCTACTGCTGCTAGGCACCATGCTGGCATCTCCTTCCTGCCTGGGGAAAGGTGATCACAGTTATTTCCCCATGTCGCTCATCTCGCCTCTAACTTGCCTGCCCTCCTGCTGCATTTGGATTGATTTTTCTTGGCCTTACACCTTTCTTTAGATTTTTCCTGCTCACAAAACATCTCAAGAGAAACAAATTTTGCAAGGATTATGGCCTTTTTACTCCTTCTGGCACATTTTGATACCTACTGTACATCAAACTGAGAGCTCACAAACACACACTCATGACCCTACCTGCAGTCCTACCAGGACGGATAGATGCTGATTAACAACTCATTGCGCAGCTTGTTCCGGTGGTCTCCCTTGCACATCAGGGATGGCCGTGAGAGCTCTCTTATCCCTCAGCCAGCCCAGCCATTACAAGAGCATTCCTGAAGCAGGTTTAGACTGCTTTCTCTACCATTTCCTGTGGTCTGCACTGGCTCCCTCTGTGCAAGCAGTGGGCACTTTTTGCCTGGGAGTGCTTTTGACACATGAAGCATAACCGCTAAAATGTGCAAGGTCAAAGGTTTCAAACATAAAAAAAAAAGCAGCAGTAGGCAAATAGCAAGGCCTAGTCACAGAAGTATAAAGGCCAGAGAGAAAAGAAAATCAGAAAGCTCCCTGGTGTGGAAGGGCTGGAGAGTAGAAAGCACTGAGACCTGAAGGTCCAGGTGCTGCTCAACCACTGACTGCTAATTACAAGACGATACCTGCCAGCACCTGTCCACAACATGAAGAACACCCAGAAAGGCTATTTCAGAGTGTCTTCAGAAAAAATAGGCATTTTTATGTACGCTGTCATTGTCAAAAAGAAAAGCCATAGCCCTGCGGCATCAAAGGGGCCAGGCAGCTTTTGCATCCTGCCCACTCACTTTCTAGGGCAGGAGGCACAAGTGAGAGGTGCTTCAGGCAGCAGCAGTGGTCCCAGCACCTCTCCCACACCCTCCACAACAACTACATGAGTGGCACATGAGAGCTGCTCTGCTCTGGGATGGGAAGCCATAGGCTCCCTTCTCTCTCCAACAAGATTTTCAGGCCAGAGCAACCCCCATCTGAACTGCAGCTCAGCTGCACTCCTCGGAGAGTCTGAAGATAGTCTTTTGGAAATAAATGTCGTGTTACCTTTGGGAGAAGCTGTGGTCCTTTTAACTCCCTCAGCTGGATACCACAGCCCCACATACATCAGGACACAGGAAACAGATGGAAGAAGTCAATGGTTTGGGGCACTATTGTCATGAGAGTGAACACAAAGTCACTCTGCAGCCACCTGAGCAGTTTGCTTGTTCAGAGAATGGAAAGCCTGTGAAAAGTACTCACCCGCACACTGTAGGTTGTTGCCAGCTCCCCCACACCTTCGCTGTTCTGTGTGAGGCTCCTGTCCTGCCTGCCCACGGGAGCTGCCTCCTCAGCTTCTCGTGCAGGGAAGTCACCCACTGGCTTTGGGTTTAGGGCCAATTTGTCCAGGTCAGGCTGTGGATAAGAAGCTGAGAGGCAGCTGATCTCAGGTGAGGTTGGGCTGCTTGGGATGGTAAAACACTCTGTGAGTTTGATCCGTGGCATTTCTTTCATTCCCAGGCAGAAGCTTTTCAGTCCTGGCAGATTTGACGGGTTGGCAAGTTTAATGTTAGCCATCCGGGGGATCAGCGTGCATAGGGTGGTGCAGGTGTCCTGTGGCCCCAAGGAGACATCTTCTGTCAGTAAATTAGGTGTTGAAGAATGGGAAGAGGAGGAAGAACCTTTGATATTTAAAGACGTATTTTGTGTACCTTCATCTAGGGATGTTATGGAATCATTCCTGAATCGGCTGTACTTAGCCCTGTGCAGCATTCCTGGATGTCTGAATAACCCTACATACAGGATGTGTCCACCGAGGCTCTGCTGGCTGCGTTCTCTCATAGCCTTGGCACTTCTGTAACTGGATACTCTTGCATAAATTGGCTCTTGGAGATAAATTACATGGAGATCAAGCAGGTTAAATAATAACAAATGAAAATACCTATTGGGTATTTTTGGCGACTACCCCTCGAGTGATTTGTTTTCCTCAATAGACGAGGCTTAAAACTGCGTGGACATCTGGTATTCTGTAAGCAGGAATAAAAGCAGCACACAGGAAAGCACAATAGTGATATAGCAGCTTAAGCTGAAGAGCTGCTACCCAAGCCTGCCTTCCTGCCTGCCTCAAGACAGGCACTAAATCCCACCCAGCTCTGAAGACTCACAGTTCTAGCAGCATCGCTAATCGCAGTCCTGGCTGCAGAAAAAGCTCAAGCATATTCCACACAAAGCAGAGCAAGAGAGCTACGAGCTCCAACATCTTTCCAGAGCGGCATGAAGCCCGTAAGGTGCTCAGCTCTCTGCATTTCCACCGCCGGCTGCCCCAGAGGCGAAGAGCACCGCTACGCTGTAACGCTCCTGCCCCGCGGCCAGGCACAGACCCAAGGTTTTAGGGAAACACTGCCCAGCGCCGGCGACTCTCGGCGTCGGTCTCGCTAATTCCTGACGGAAAGTCCTTCAGCACCACAACCCAAAAAACAGCAGGCCACTGCCGCGCCTCCACCGCCCTTTCCCGCGGGGCAACAGCCCCGCAGCGCCTCGGCCGCAGCGCCTCGGTCACCCCCGCCGCCGCCCCAGCCGCCGCCGC
>WBNM01031262.1:14896-33680 GCA_013399055.1 Ramphastos sulfuratus | reverse complement strand
AGCTGTGTAAAGCTGTGGCCACATAGGGCTGCTGTCAAATATAATATAAACATTAAACCCATGAGAATGTCTATAAATATCTGAGGGGTGCCAAGATGAAGGTGCCAGGCTCTGTTCAGTGGTGCCCAGAGATAGGGCAAGGAGCAATAGGCACAAGCTAGAACACAGAAGATTCACTTCAACATGAGGAGAAACTTCTTTGCTGTGAGGGTGCAGAGCCCTGGAGCAGGCTGCCCAGAGAGGCTGTGGAGTCTCCTTCCCTGGAGACTGTCAAGCCCCATCTGGATGTGCTCCTGTGTGCCCTGCCCTGGCTGATGCTGCTCTGGCAGGGGGGTTGGACTGGATCATCTCCAGAGGTTCCTCCCAACCCCCTCCATCCCATGGCTCTATCATAAGAAACAATAAGCAGATGAAGCCAGCTCAGAAGATCTTCCAAACTGTGAGGCTTTTGTACCAAATGTTTGGCTGCTTTAATTGGCAGATCACAGAAAAGCCCTCCCCAGGCCATGCCACTCCTACAATCACAGAATCACTTTGACTGGCAAAGCCCTTTCAGCTCACCCAGCCCAACTCTGGGCTCCAACTCTGCCAAGGCTGGGGCTAAGCCATGGCCCTCAGCACTCTGAAACACCTCCAGGGATGGGGATTCAGCCACCTCCCTGGGCAGCCTGTGCCAGCCTTTGAGAACTCTTTCAGGGAAGAATTTCCTTCTAATGTCCAACCTGAACCTCCCCTGGTGCAACCTGAGGCCATTCCCTCTCATCCTGTCACTTGTTCCTTGGGAGAGGAGCCCAACCCCCACCTCCCTCTAACCTTCCTTCAGGGACCTGTGGAGAGATGATGATTTTCCCCCTCCCCTAAATAAAAACACTCACTTGGACATTGCCTTCAGCTTACAACAGTCACCAACAATATCACTACCCAAAAACTACTTAACCCATTAGTGCCAACACTTCACCAAGCCTGAGCCTCCCAGTGCTCTGTTTTCTATTGCCACAAAAGCACAGCTGACAACAACACAGATAAAAGCAGCAGTAAGATTTGTGGGCTCCTCTTTTTGAAGTGTTAACAGTCAGACATTTCTATTTCATCACACACTTCTTCATGCTTCATCTTCCTCTGAAGCCTGAGCTCAGAAAAATACCTGAGGGGGTCTAAGTGATACCTGCTGAGCATCAAGCAAGCCAAAGCTGAGGGCACACCTGCTGAAATTAGGCAATCCAAAGAGTCATGGGAAGGGCAATGAACTTCAGGCACACATTCTGGGCTCAGAAGTTGCAAATGTGTTGAAAACTTCATTGGGAAAAAAATCAGGATCAATTAGAGGGATGAATGAGAGCTCATTTGATCCAAACAGCTTTCAACAAGTCAGGAAGAGCCAGAAGGGAAGCAGGTATGGGAACAGGATGCAGAGCCTGCCTCAGGCACCAACATCACAGCCCTTGTGCAGCACTGGGATGGGCTAGGAGTGCAGCTACAGCACAGAGATCAGCCTGGGGAGTACAGCAGGGATTTTACAGATCATTGAATCACAGAGTGTCAGGGGCTGGAAGAGACCTCCAAAGATCATCTGGTCCAGCCCCCCTGCCACAGACTGCATCCAGTTAGAAGGGACCCTCAAAAGTCTTGTCCACCCCCCTGCAGGCAGCAGGGACACCCAGCAGGCTGCCCAGGGACACAGCAAATCTGATCTTCAGTGTCTCCAGGGATGGAGCCTCAAACACATCCCTGGGCAGCCTGTGCCAGTGTCTCCCCACCCTCACTGTGCACAACTTCCTCCTGATGTCCAACCTCACTCTGCCCTGCTCCAGTTTCAAACCACTGTCCTCATCCTATCACTCCAAGCCCTTCTAAACAGTCCCTCCCCAGCCTGCCTGCAGGTCACCTTTAGATACTGAAATGCTGCTCTAAGGTCTCCCTGTAGCCTTCTCTTCCCCAGGCTGAACATCCCCAACTCTCCCAGCCTGCCCCCCTAGGGGAGCTTCTCCAGCCCTCTGACCACCTCCATGGCCTCCTCTGGACCCTCCCTAGCAGGTCAATGTCTCCCCTGTCTTGGGGGCTCCCCAAAACAGTACTTCAGGTGAGGTCTCACCAGAGCCACAACAGCTCTGACAGCTCTGGGGACAGCAGAGCTGGAGGCAGGATAGGAGGTGAGGTCAGAGCAGAGCCAAGGGGCAGGATCCCCTCTTGCCCTGCTGCCCACACTGCTCTGGCTGCAGCCAGCACACAGCTGCCTGCTGGGCTGCAGGAGGGCACTGCTGGCTCCTGGGGAGCTGCTCAGCACCCAGCACCCCCAAGGCTCTTTCTTCAGGGCTGTTCTCAACCCACTCTGCAGCCAGCCTGGATTTGTGCCTGGGTCTGGCCCAACCCAGCTGCAGGATACAGGTCAGAGGCATTCCTGTCAGCTCCTTGCCTGTCTCCTGCAAAGCAGACAGGGGTGTTTGTGTAACTGTCACATTGCTAACTCACATAACACTGCTGTAGCTGGCCTGTCACTTTCAGACCATGCCATCAGTGTCTTCCTGTCTATCTTGCAGGTGTTCCTGCATGACAGAGAAAGCAGAAGGACCTCTGAAGCAAAACAAACTCCAAACACTATTCTCAGACTGTGTGCATGGTAAGAGATCACAAAACCTCCCTGTGCCCATGCAACTGGTGGAAGGCAGAGTTCCAACTGAGCATTGCCCCTTTAACCTCAGCTCAAAAAGCTGCAGGGTCTGTGCAGGACAGCACAGAGCCATCAAAGCTGTGTGATGCCAGTGGCAAGAACTCACACCATTAACATTCCTGAAAGAAAATAATCACTTCAATTAACTCCGTAAAACCCACACAGAACATAAGCCAGAGAAAACGTTGCAGGGCTGGAAGTTAAAATCAGCTCAAACACCTTGCACAGAAGGGCCACGAGGATGCTCAGAGGGCTGGAGGACCTCTCCTGTGAGGACAGGCTGAGAGAGTTGGGGCTGTTCAGTCTGGAGAAGGCTCCAAGGAGACCTCATGGTGGCCTTCCATCTGAAGGGGCTTACAAGAAATCTGGGGAGGGACTTTTTAGGCAGTCAGTGATAGGACTGGGGGGAATGGATCTAAGCTAGAGGAGGGGAGATTCAGATTGGATATTAGGAAGAAGCTCGTCAGCACAAGGGTGGTGAGAGACTGGCAGATTGCCCAGGCAGGTGGTGCAAGCCTCACTCCTGGAAGTTTTTAAGGCCAGGCTGGATGTGGCTCTGAGCAAGCTGCTCTAGTGTGAGGTGTCCCTGCCCATGGCAGGGTGGCTGGAACTGGCTGAGCCTTGAGGTCCCTTCCAGCCCTGACAATTCTGTGAAATGCAAGAGATGATCACACAGCTCATGCTCTTACCTGTCCCAGATCTAAGGTGACATTGACCTCGTTGTACTGCAGGCCTCTAGAGAGAGGAGGACTTTGCCACCAGCTCTCGGTGCCGTCGATGGCGTTGGTCACTGGGTGAGCCCTGCTGGGGTCGGCGGCGTCGCAGTAATCACAAAACTGTCCCTGCAACACAGCACAGGAACAAAAAAAGATGGTCTGAGCTGCAAGCTGGGCTCTGCAGAGGCATCCTGTTGTTAACTCAGGCTCTGAACTAGAGCAGTGGCTGAAAGTGGAGTTAAATTGTGCTTCTCACTTTATGTGGATTCATTTTTAATGTAGAAATTATTCATTAGTTCAACAACAGGGACTCACTGGAGAGGGCTACAAAGATGCTGAGGGGGCTGGAACATCTCTGGGATGATGAAAGATTGAGAGGATTGAGGCTTGGTAGTCTGGAGAAGAGCAGCCTGAGGGGGACCTCATCAATGCTGCTGAAAAGTTAAAGGGTGGGTGCCAGGATGGGACCAGGCTTTCTTCAGCAGTACCCAGTGCCAGGACAAGGGGTAATGGGCACAAACTTGAACATCAGAAGTTCCATCTAAGCATGAGGAAGAACTTCTGTAATTTAAGGGTGACAGAGGAGTGGGGAGCTGGGGAGGGATTTTTTTGCAAGGCCTTGTAGTGATAGGAAAAGGAAAATGGATTTAAGCTGAAGGAGGGGAGATTGAGACTGGAGATCAGGCAGAAATTCTTTGCAGTGAGGGTGGTGAGACACTGGCACGAGTTGCCAAGGGAGGCTGTGGATGTCCCCTCCCTGGAGATGTCCAAGGCCAGGTTGGATGAGGCCTTGAGCAAGCTGGACTGGTGGGAGGTGTCCCTGCCCATAGCAGAGGGCTGGAGCTAGATGGTTTTCAAGGTCTCTTCCAACCCAACCCACCCCACTCTGTGATTCTATGCCAGGATGCTGCTGGACTCAGATACACTTTGCTGCAGCAGAAGCCAGAGCAGCTCTTGCCAGCTATAGGCAGCACTGCCAGAGTCTGCAGTGAGGACAAAGAGCATCACCTCACTGTCTGCAAAATCAATACACTGAGAAATCAATCTCTGCACCAACAGCCCCAGTTACAGACCTCAGAGCATCTTCTCACTTCAGGCTTTCCTGGCAAGTCCATGCCCAGAGCTCTGCCCTTACAACAGCACCAACTCCCCTACAGAGCTTCACAGTGTGCATCAAACAGTCTTTAGCTCTAAACTGATATTCACACTGATCAGGATGGAAATACATGAGACAGAATTGTCACCCTGACAGCTTCAGCTCTGCTCTGGCACCAGCCTTGAAGAAAGGCTGAATGAGCAGCACCAAACACCAGCTCCACACTGACACCCACCCCTGTGACTCCAGCACAGCAGAGCTGAACCCCAGACACCATCTCTGCCTGCTTTGGGCACATAACTTGAATATTTCAGTGCAGCAGATGGAATTTCAGCTACTCAAAGTACATTCCAGCAGCCATGCCAATGAGGCAGTAAAACAATATAAGAAAGGAAAGAACTCATTGGCCAAAGCAGCCTTCCCTGCTTGCCACTGGCAGGATCTCAGGTACATCCTGATCACAGCTCTGCTGCAGGGCAGGTCTCCAGCCCAGGAGAGAGGCCCTTGAGATGTAGTTTGATTCTGGCTGCAGTTCATCAGGCAGGGAGCTGTGCATTTGCTTGTGCTCTGCTCTGCTGAGGCCACAGCATGAGTTCAGCTGTGTTCAGTTTGGGGCACCTCAGTACAAAAGGGATGTGGAGGTGCTGGAGCCAGTGCAGAGGAGGGCAAGGAAACTGGGAAGGGCCTGGGGAGTAAATCTGCTGAGGAGAGACTGAAGGAGCTGGGGATGGTTAGTGTGGAACAGAGGAGGCTGAGGGCAGAGCTCATTGCTGTCTGCAGCTACCGGAAGGGACATTGTGGAGAGGTTGGTGCTGAGCTCTGCTCACAGGAATTAGTGATGGAACAAGAGGGAATGGCCTCAAGCTGCCACTGGGGAGGTTCAGACTGGACATTAGGAAGCATTTTTCCCAGTGGGAGTGGTCAGGCACTGGAATGAGCTGCTCAGGGAGGTGGTGGAGTCCCCAGCCCTGGGTGTGTTTAAAAGTCATTTGGATGTGATGCTTGGGGCTATGGTTTAGGCTGAGCCTTGCAGAGCAGGGATCTGGGTTGGGCTTGGTGCTCCTGAGGGGCTTTGCCAGCCTGAGTGCTTCTGTGACCCTGTCACCCTCCTTCCCCACTGCTGACACAGAAATCTGGTTCTTGTGGGGTGCAGTCACAGATTCACAGAACATTTGGGGTTGGAAAGGACCTCCAGAGATTGAGTCATAGAACCACAGAATGGGCTTACCCTGGACTCCTGGTGTCTGCTTGCTGTGTCTCCTCATGTTTTCCATCTTATTGTCCTACCTGCCCATGGGGTACCCTCTTGTCTTCCTCACTGCCTAGACACATGAATGTCCTCTCTGTCTGCCTGGTTAAGCTCACATCTTCCACTGCCTTTCTTCCTCAGCCCAGATCCTTTATGTAGGATGCTTTGCTACCTAATGAAGTCTTCTCACTCTCCTCCCAGGTCCCACTAATATTCTCCATTGTATCGTTGCCAGTTCTTATCATTTTTTAATCCTTTCCCCCTTCCCCTTAGCACTTGGAATCTGAGTAAGAAAAGGCTATTTGGTTGGGGTTCAACAGTATAAGGACCAAGCCAGCAGGGCAGTGTTCTCTTTCTCCCCTCTTTCTCTTTCCCTATTGCCTCTTTCCTTTCACCCTACCATAGAATCATAGAATGGGTTGGGTTGGAAGGGACCTCAAAGCTCATCCAGCTCCAACCTCTGCCATAGGCAGGGATACCTCCCACTGGAAGAGGTAGCTCAAGGCCTCATCCAACCTGGCCTTGGACACCTCCAGGGAAGGAGCATCCACAATGCCCCTGCCAAGGCAGGATCACCTAAAAAAAGTCTTCTCTTTTCCAGACTAAAAAGCCCCAGTGCTCTCAGTCTTTTCCTCCCAAGAGAGCTGTTCCATTTCCCTCATCATCCTTGTAGCCCCTTGCTGTCCCCTCTCTGTACCCAGCAGCTCCCTCTGCTTGAACTGGGGAGACCTGGACACAATACTCCAGATGTGGCCTCATCAGGGCAGAGCAGACAGGGAGGAGAACCTCCCTCCACCTGCTGCCCACACTCTTCTTGATGCCCCCCAGGCTGCCATTCGCCTTCTTGGCCAAAGGGCACATTGCTGGCTCGTGATCACCCTGCTGTCCACCACCACTCCCAAGCCCTTTTGCCCAGAGCTGCTTCAAGTCTTGCATGAAGGAGTTCACTGAACCACACCAGTGTGGACCAGAGACAGGCAGGATGGAAATGTCTGAATGAAGGATTTGTTCACTCCTTACAGGCAGCAGCTCTGCAGCCCCTGGCAGGGCAGGACAGGCATGCAGCTAAACTTTAACCTGCACAGCCTGGCAGGCAGAGCCAGGCATGCCACTTATCTGCCAGCTGCTGAAATGCTTCGCAGTGCAGAGCATCTCTTCACTCAGCAGTCTTCTTATTAACAGCAATGGGAACATGCAGCCTGCCTAGCAGCAGAGCTGGGTTGGGCTGCCTGGGCAGGGACTGTCCACCCCACTCAGCACCTCCAGCAAGGGCCTGAAATGACCTCCAAATGCTCTTTCTGGATCACACAGAAGCACAGCTGACAGGGGTTGGAAGGGACTGCTGGAGATCATTGAATCCAAGCTGCTGCCAAAGGAGGATGACCTGAAGGTGATCACACAGCAACACATTTGGGTCGGTTTTGAAAGTCTCTAGGGATGGAGACTCGAGAACTTCTCTGGGCAGGCCTGCACCAGGGCTCTGTCACCCTCCTCATGTTTAGATGGAACTTCTGATGGTCAAGCCTGTGCCCATTACCCCTTGTCCTGGCACTGGACACCACTGAACCAAGCCTGGTTCTATCTTTCTGACACTCACCCTTTAAGTATTGATCAGCACTATGAGATCCCTCTCTCTTGTCTCTTTTCCAGACTAAAAATCCCCAATTCTCTCAGGCTTTCCTCACAAGAGAGAGGTCCCAGCCCCCTCATAATGTTTGTAACCCTTTGCTGTAGCCTCTCCAGCAAGTCCCTGTCCTTCTTGAACTGGGGAGCCCAGAACTGGACACAGTACTCCAGATGTGGCTTCACCAGGGCAGAGCAGAGGGACAGGAGAACCTCCCTTAACCTGCTGGCCACACTCTTCTTCACAACCCCCAGGATGCCATTGACCTTCTTGCCCACGAGGACACACTGCTGGCCCATGGTCAGCCTGCTGTCCACCAGGACTCCCAGGTCCTCCTCCACAGAGCTGCTCTCCAACAGACCAGTCCCCAACCTTCATGGGGTTGCTGTTCCCCAGATGCAGGACTCTAGCCTTGCCCTATTGAATTCCACTGGATTTCTCCCTGCCCAGCTCTCCAGCCTGTCCAGGTGATGCTGGGTGCCAGCCTGGGTTTGCTGAGTACTACAGGTTTCAGTAAAAGGCATCTCCAAAGGGCAAGCTGACCAGGAGAGGCTGATGGCAGAGCAGTGGAGGTGAAGCTGGGGCTGCTCTTCCTCTGTTTCCCCTACTTCCAGTGCTTGGGGCCACACTGGCAGCAGAGCTGTCTGCTCCTTTCATCAAGATGAGATCCCCCTCTGCATTTCCTCTCCTTGTGTCCATGTGCAGAGCAACAGCCACAACACAGCCTTGGAGAGAGCAAAGTGAGGGGCTCAAGGGTAGGGAGTTGCTTTAACCTGGCCTGACACAGTGGCTGTCACCATGCAAAAACTCCATCACCTTCCCTCAGGCTCTTCAGCCACATGGGAACCCTTCCAGGGATCTGAAATCCTTCTGTGTAAGCTCAGCTTCTGGGCAGGAGAGATTCTCTTTTTTAGTGTCTTTGAACCTGTGAGCTGCAGTGGCTTCATAACACCAACACTGTGCTGCCACCACCTTTGGCCATGGCTGGAGTGTCCTGGCCTTTTGAAAGCCTTTCCAACCCTTCTTGAACCCAAACATCCTCTGGAAACCCACACAAGTATCCATGGTTTCTCTCTTGCACCCCAACACCCACTGGAAACCCACACAAGTATCCATGGTTTCTCTCTTGCACCCCAACACCCACTGGAAACCCACACAAGTATCCATGGTTTCTCTCTTGCACCCCAACATCCTCTGGAAACCCACACAAGTATTGATGGTTTATCTCTCAGCAGGGCTTTGTTGATGCTGGAGAGAGATGCTGCTGTGTCTGGGCATACTCAGATGCTGTAAGGGGCACAATGTTCTTCCTTGTGCCAGGGCTGAGCCATCAGCAGATCTTCTGGGAACTTGAATCAGGCATGAACCATGGCTGCCCTCTGACCTGGGGCCTGCAAGGCAAATACTAAACAAGAATTCTCCCTTTCCAGACTCTGGTTTCCAGTTGGGTGTTACTACATAAAGGGAACAATGACATCAATGGCAGTGCACACAGAGTGTGACTTTAAATATCATCTAGTCCAAGAGTGTGGCCAGCAGGTCAAGAGAGGTTCTCCTGCCCCCCTGTTCTGCCCTGGTGAGACCACATCTGCAGTCTTGTGTCCAGTCCTGGGCTCCCCAGTACAAGAGGGACAGGGATATACTAGAGAGTGTCCAATGGAGGCTACAAGGATGGTGAAGAGATTGGAACATCTATGTGGTGAGGAGAGGCTGACAGCCCTGGGGCTGGTTAGCCTGGGGAGGAGGCTGAGAGGAGATCTGAGCAATGTCTACAAACATCTGAGGGGTGGGTGCCAAGAAGGGGCCAGGCTCTTTTTGGTGGTGTGCTGTAACAGGACAAGGGGCAATGGACACAAACTGGATACAAGAAGTTCCACCTCAGCATGAAGAGAAACTTCTTTGGTGTGAGGGTGCTGGAGCCCTGGAGCAGGCTGCCCAGAGAGGCTGTGGAGTCTCCTTCTCTGGAGACTTTCAAGGCCCATCTGGATGTGTTGCTGTGTACCCTGCCCTGGGTGACTCTGCTTTGGCCAGCAGCTTAGACTCAATGATCTGATCCAACCCCTACCATTTAGTGACCACCCAACATGCTTCGTTCTGCTTGCTGGGCACGTTCAGCTGATGCTTCCTTTGGCTGATTTTTGTGGTACTGTGGCTTCTGACATTCCAAGGCATGCCAGCATGAGATGTCACTCCAGCAGTGGGCTACAGCATGCTGCTGAGAGATTATTTGGCTTCCTGTTCACCTGGTGGCAAGTGCTGTGTTCAGTGTGGAAGGATGGATCACTAAACTTCAGAGGTGCATTGGAAACAGACTACCAAGCAGCTTCCTCATCATCACAACCTTTCTAGTAACCTTAGTTCAGGCATGTGATACCCATGACCCAGTTTTCCTTCCAGTAAAACTGTAAGCAAGCAAACCCCAGCCTGTAATCATCCCCAAAGCACTCTGAGGTTTTTATGACAGGGCACCCCACAGAGGTAAGTTCATCTGAGATCTCATGGTGAGGCAGGAAGGGATGGCAAGGAGAAGCCCAGGGCACAGCACACTGCTGGCTGTAGCTGCCTAACAAGCTGAGGGCAAGGCTGTGTGCTGGGCTGTTCTCTCCTGGCACATGACAAGGAGTACCTGAGCTGCACCTTCTTACTCCTCTCTCCCTCTCTTGAGCATCTGTCCCCATTAAACAATGAGAAGAGAACTCTTAGCCATTGCAACCTCTTCTGAAACCCCATACTGAAGTTATTCCACCACTAAACCACACAAACACCTCCTAAGACCTTGAAACACTCAACTCTTCTTCCAAGATGCAAAATCAAATTTACAGGCATTCTTTCTGTATCACCCAGTGCCAGAAAATGGACCTTAAAGCTTTCAAAACCCCTTTCAAACTGCACTTTCACTCTGACTCTTCTCCTCCTGCCAAGACAAAAATACAACTAAAATAACTTTGGAAGCTCTGAGGCTTTAGGAAAGTCATTTTCCCCTACACACACACACACAAGCCTTTAACAAAGCCCTGATGCAGCTGAGAGCAAGCATCCATCACAGAGTTTGGTGCAGTGGCTGCTCCATGCTTCCCCTCTAGCAGACACGTTCACACAAGTCTCCACCAAAGGGAAAAAAGCAGATTTCCATTAACTCTTGCCAGGAGTTCTACTGATTATTGCTCTCTTGTGACTGGCACAAAACGTGTGCAGGAATCTCGTGGCATGCTAGGAGAGAACATCCTCCTCCTCCTCACTGCCCTGTGTGCTTACACTCCCTGCCGGAGTCCTGTCTCAGTTTTGCTGCAACAGACTCCCAAGCACGACAGGAGCAGTTTGGAGTCACCTGGCTGCAAGTGCATCCCGGACCACGAGCATCACACAGCATAAAGAGGGAAGTGTGAGGGGAGTGCAGCCTGCTCTTTGAGCTTTCTTCTTGGGCTCTTCCTTCTCCTTTCCCCTTTAGTCTGCCTGCTGTGCCTTTGCTGGCCCCCGCATAACTTTATATACTTTGATATTGACATTGGGATCTGCTGGGCTGTTTGGCTCGGTCCATTTTCATTTCAACCCTGGGTCTGCCCTCCTCTTCCCGGTCCCCCTTCCTGGCCGCGGAGAGGCCATCAGGTGACAGAGCAGCTGCTGGAGTTTAGCCCCAGATAGCGGCGAACCGGAGCCAAGACCCAGCGAATCTCTGGCTCCCTCCCACTCGCAATGCAAGGCGCAGACCGCGAGCCTCACATTTACTGCTGCCAATACACCGCCAGGCCACCTGCCCAGCACCAGACCTTTCCCCACCGCCTCCCAGCAAAACTCTCGCCCCGGCAAGAGCTTACCGGTGCGCTACGTCCCCATCCACTGCCCCCTTCCTTATCCCCTGGGCTCACTCTTTTTCTCCCAGGAGCATCTCGCTGCTCTCCGCGGACCACAGCCAAAGCGCTGAAGCCACCGAACACCTCTCGGGGACTCTCCGAGTCACCCCCGGGAGCCCCAGCGCCCGCCGGGACGAGCGTCTCCGGGGCAGCCCCGGCAGCAGGCGCAGCCCAGCGGGCACCGGCCCGGGGAGCGGGGCCGCAGCGGAGGGCAGCGGCTGCCCGCGGCGTGCCGCCGTCTCTAGACCGTGCCGGGAAACCTTCACCCTGCCCAGCGCTTCCCTGCCTGGGGTCCCGCCAGCCCACGCTGCCCTGCGGTGGCACAGCCCAGCCGGGAGCAAGCGCTGGGTAACGGCAGCGTTCCCGGAGGGGCCGGGGCGCACACCCCCGCACCCCGGCACGGAGCGGGCTGCGAGGGCAAGCGGGTCCCGGCCCCCTCCCCCGCGGCACCCCGTGTCGGGCCCGTTACCTGGATGGCTCGGCCCAGGGGGGCGGCGGCAGGGCCCCCCACCAGCTTGCAGTACAGCTCCGGGCNCTTTTCTAAACACCTCCGGGGATGGACTTTCTAAACACCTCTGGGGATGGACATTCAACCACGTCCCTGGGCAGCCTGTGCCAGGCTTCGAGAATCCTTTCAGGGAAGAAGTTTCATCGCACATGGGCAGTAAAATTAAGGCTTCCCAGCTTTCTCCACACGAGGCATTACCCTGCTTGTATCTGCAGCTCCTTGGGAAGACACTGTGTGATGGGTTGGGAGTTCCCTGCCCTCCAGACTATGAAAATCCCCCAGACTAGACTCAGCCAGCTGGAAGTTAAGCACTGAAGCTCTGTTTACAGCTTAGCACAATGTACAAGCAGAGATATACACAATAGACAGGAATAGTTACAGAGATAGACAAGTTAAAGGTAATACAGAAACACAATCCCCCTCCCAGCCATCAGAGTCCCCAGGAGGGGCTCCCAACCACCCTTCCACCGTCCCACCCCTGTGCCTTATGCCAGGGTTTGCCTTATGTGCAAGGTGAGTAGGGAGAATGGGCAAGAGGGGTTAGANTGCCGGCCGCGGCAGGGGCTCCGCGGTGCTGGAGGTGCCCCAGGTGTGTGCCCTCCGCTCTGCGGACTGCCGGGCGGTGCGAGCTGCCCCTCGCAAGTGGGACGAGGGTTGGTGTTTGTAACGGGCCCCGAAGCGATCCCTGAGCATCCATCCCCGTAAGCACCGACAGGCACAGAACGGTTTGGGTTGGGAAAGCCCTTTGGGATCGTCCAGCCCAAGCATTCTCTAACTCTACCAAAGCTGGGGCTAAACCACAGCCCTCAGCACCACAACTCTGCCTTTTCTAAACACCTCCGGGGATGGACTTTCTAAACACCTCTGGGGATGGACATTCAACCACGTCCCTGGGCAGCCTGTGCCAGGCTTCGAGAATCCTTTCAGGGAAGAAGTTTCATCGCACATGGGCAGTAAAATTAAGGCTTCCCAGCTTTCTCCACACGAGGCATTACCCTGCTTGTATCTGCAGCTCCTTGGGAAGACACTGTGTGATGGGTTGGGAGTTCCCTGCCCTCCAGACTATTAAAATCCCCCAGACTAGACTCAGCCAGCTGGAAGTTAAGCACTGAAGCTCTGTTTACAGCTTAGCACAATGTACAAGCAGAGATATACACAATAGACAGGAATAGTTACAGAGATAGACAAGTTAAAGGTAATACAGAAACACAATCCCCCTCCCAGAAATCAGAGTCCCCAGGAGGGGCTCCCAACCACCCTTCCACCGTCCCACCCCTGTGCCTTATGCCAGGGTTTGCCTTATGTGCAAGGTGAGTAGGGAGAATGGGCAAGAGGGGTTAGAAGCAGAGCGATGAGTTGGGTTACACAGCAGAGAGCCCAGCAGACACAGCAGCTCCCAGAGAGAGACTCTCTGCATTATCTAGGTTTGTGTCCTTGTTTTTATGCATCTCAGCAAGCCTATGAGTGAAGCAGACAACAGCAGTGTTTTCTCTTCACAGCCTATCCTTTTTAAATTTATATATTTTATATTTTATAGCCTATAATTTTTATCTTAAAATATTCCAATTATCTTCAAACCAGCACACACTGGCAGAGCTGCACTGCAGAACTTGCAGCACCTCTTGGCATTTTCCATGCTCTGGGGCTGCTGGAGCCCCTGCAGCCCAGGCCACCCCTCTGCAATGCCTAGCCACTGCCCTGGGCTCCTGGTGAAGATGAGTGTTCCTGCTCCTCCGGGGCAGACAATGAACCTCCTGTCTTTGTGAAGGCATTTGGCACAGGTTTTGGATAACACAGAAGCTGGAGAAGAGGTCTGGAAGGGAGAAGGAGGCTTAAGAACCACCTCAGGATCCACAGTGCTGCTTAATGGCATTGCTACCAGAAGTTTCCCTCCCATTCCCAGCCCCACACAGGCTCACACAGCCACTGCTCAGTCTCCTTCACAAAATTTGCCAGATCCAGACACAAAGAGATGGTTAGATCCACATACCTCTAATATTTTGATAGTGATTCATGTGAGTAGCAATGTATTTCATAACTTTGTAAGGGCTTTGCTCCATGCCACACAGCAGCAGTAAGGGAGATCTCTGATACACTGCTTTGGGAAGCACCAGCCACAAGCTATGGGTTCTGTCTGCAAGAAAACATCACCACCCTTGGTTTTGTGCCACCTGGCTTTAGCACATCACAGAGACATGTCTGCAGCAGGCAGTTTCTGTGACCTCCACAGAAAAGCTGGCTTTGAAAAATGTGGCATGCTGCCAGCCTAAATGTATCAGATCTGGCCATTCCATCCACAAATTCTTTCAATTCCTAGAGCAGCTTAAAAATATTTCCTTCTGCCAGCTGTGGCCTCTTGGCAAGGAACTTACCTTATTGCACGTGTCCATCCTGCCACTTCCTACAACAGCTTCAAGCTGGGAGAGGTTTTAATCCAAGCAAGCAGCACTGCCTTCGAATGTTCCATCAAACCAAATGCCACAGTCTCAGGCAGGATATCCACTGGTCCTTCCAACCTGTTTCTTGGAAATCTGTTCAATCTTAAGTATATCCTGGAGCATATCAGTTTGAAACCAGTGGGGATCTGGAAGTATCCAATGTAGCTTTAGTTCAGAGCAAGCAAGCCCTTATAAAGGCTATCAGCAACCTCCTGAGCATCCTTGGCCTCTTCATAGAATCATAGAATGATAAGGTTGGAAGGGACCTCAAAGCTCATCCAGTTCCAACCCCCTGCCATAGGCAGGGACACCTCCCACTAGCACAGGTCACTCAAGGCCTCATCCACCCTGGCCTTGAACCCCTCCAGGGAGGGAGCAGCCACAACCTCCCTGGGCAACCTGTGCCAGTGGCTCACCACCCTCACTGCAAACAGCTTCCTCCTAACATCCACTTTCAATCCCCCCTCTGCCAGGTCAAACCCATTGCCCCTTGTCCTGTCAGCAAAACCAATATGGAATCAGTACCAGAGCAGCCCTCAGCACAGGGAGCATGGAGTGGAAGCAAAGATTGCAGCTCCCTGGAAGGATGAACACATGCAGCTATGAGACATGTTGAGTAAACTATTTCTATTATTAGATGAACTTTTCTTTTTTTCAGGCCCAGACTTGTAAATTCTCCACTCTCTTCTCAAAAGGTTTATGGAACATGTAAATCCTTGGTAGTTTTCCTAAGAGGTCTGCAGGGTTTCTTTCTAAAGTAATTTATTCCTTTTCTCTCATTAGCACTACTCATTCCTAAGAGCATCTCCCAAAACAAAAAAGGAGCTTAAAGTTCTTTTTTTATGCCCTGGGTTTAGTAAAACCTGCCTGTGTTTTTCAGCTATTACAGAGAGGAGCAGCAGCCCATGTAGCTGGTTCTTCATGGCCTGGGTTGGGTTGGAAGGGGCCTTCAAGATCATCCAGTTCCACCCCCCTGCCATGGGCAGGGACACCTCCCACCAGCCCAGGTTGATCAAGGACTCATCCAGCCTGGCCTTGAACACCTCCAGGGAGGTTGTGGAGCACAGAAGCACAGAATGTGATNGCAGTGAGCAGCAGCAGCTCTGCTCCAACCAGCAGACACTGGCACAAGGTTCTTGCATTTCTTTGACTTGGAGCTGTGCAGACAGTGAGCAGCAGCAGCTCTGCTCCAACCAGCAGACACTGGCACAAGGTTTTTGCATTTCTTTGACGTGGAGCTGTGCAAGCAGTGAGCAGCAGCAGCTCTGCTCCAACCAGCAGACACTGACACAAGGTTCTTGCATTTCTTTGACTTGGAGCTGTGCAGGCAGTGAGCAGCAGCAGCTCTGCTCTAGCTCACACCAGGACAACTGTGCAACTGGATCAGAGCAGGGACGATTCTTAACCATGGAACTGAGTGACTGTTTTTAAGGAAAAAAAACAAACAGGATGCTCCTCTCTGTTGGTCTTATCTCAGTGTGGCCATTTGAGTTAGATTCCTACCTCAGACAAAAAAAAGTTCAGTTGTGGTGAGTTTATTCTATCAGGGGAGGGATCCACTCTAACCCGGTACACTCAGTAATTAAGGTGAGGTTCACAGCAGGCCATAGATTCTGAGATGAGCTTACACCCTCAGCAGCTTTTCATCTGCTTGCCTCCAGTTTGTCTTACTGCATGCACAGTTGAACATTGCCTCAGGAAAAAAAAAAACACCCTGCAGATCACCTTCCACTTGCACATTGGCAGAGTAAACTCTTTTGGCTCTTTGTGCAAGCATTTTCCCCTCAATGCACAGTCATAATTTCCTTGTGAACAGGATCTATGTGTGAACATCAAAAGGAAAATAAACCCTAAGGGCTGAGTTTAAACCAACAATAGCAAACTAACACAGGCATCTCCCACCAGAGCCTGCCCTGCTTTGCCTGCTTTGGATCACTCAGACTTTGAATGAAAGCTTCAGCAGCCAGGCAAAGCAGGACATGCACTGGCTTTGGGCTTGTTCTTCTTTAGAGGCTTAAAATTCAGTCCTTAACAGCTCACTGCCTTCCTAAAGAGAGAGCTTCACCCAGGGGAGAGAGGGCTACATGGATTCACAGCATGATAGGGGTTGGGAAGGACCTCTGGGGATCACTTAGCTCAACCACCCCAACTAAAGCAGGGTCACCCACAGCAGGTTGCCCAGGCTCACACTGCCCAGGTCGGTTTGAAAGTCTCCACAGCCTCTCTGGGCAAGCTGCTCCAGGCTCCAGCACCCTGACAGTAAAGAAGCTGTTCCTTAATTTCAAGTGAAACCTGCTGAGTTGCAGTTTGTTCCTGCTGGGCCTTGTCCTATCACTGGGCACACTGAAGAGTCTGACCCCATCCTCTTTATCTCTACCCTTTAAATAGTTATGTGCATTGTAAGATCCCCTCTCAGGCTGCTCTGCTCATAGAATCATAGAATGATAAGGTTGGAAGGGACCTCAAAGATCATCCAGTTCCAAGCCCCTGCCATAGGCAGGGACACCTCATACTAAAACAGATCACTCAAGGCCTCATCCAACCTGNCATGAGGTTGGGCTGGGCACAGCTCTGCAGCCTGTCCAGGTCCCTCTGGATGGATCCCTGCCCTCTAGCAAGTCGACTGTGTCACACAGGCTCAACAGCCCCAGGGCTCTCAGCCTGTCCTCCTCACAGAGATGCTCCAGGCTCCTCAGCATCTTTGTAGCCTTCACTGGACTATCTCCAGTAGAATCCTTTCCCTCTTGAACTGGAGAGCCCAGAACTGGAACCATAATCCAGGGGTGGCCTCGCCAGGGTAAAGCAGAAGAGGAGGATAACCTCCTTTGACCTGCTGGCTTTTGACACTTTGTTCCTAGACATGAAAGGAGAAGTCACTGAAATACAACAGAGGTGCCATGGAGGCAGCATTAATGCTGTGATGAGAGCTCAGGGTGAAGGTATCTGGACTTTGGGCTGTTCCTGAGCAGGGGAGGCCTGATCTATAGGTCTGAGACAGTGATAGAGAAGTATGGGTGGGTCCCTGCTGTGCTTTCTTGCTTCTCAGGCTGCTGCTGCTGGCACACAGGGTGGTGTGGAGGAGCTGTGCCCACACAGTACCAGTAACTGTACCAACAACAATCATAGAACTGCTTGGGTTGGAAAAGTTCACCCAGTCCAACCAGTAACCCAACCCCAACATGGCCACCAAACCCTGTCCCTAAGGGCCATGGCCACAGCTTTCTGCAACACCTCCAGGCATGAAGACTCCACCACCTCCCTGGGCAGCCTCTGCCAATCAAGCTCCATCTCTAAATCCCACTGCAAGCATTGCTCATTTCCAGGGCACACAGCAAGGAAATGCTTCTGCTGCCTCCAGTCGCAGGTGGGTGCCTGAGGTGTGCATCAAGGATAATTTTAAAGCCTGCTAAGCCCCAGGAGGAGCCTGCAGAGGGAGGAGTCACTGCCTGCAGGACAGACAGGCACAGGCTGCTTGCACAGCAGCCACACTGGGACACCCTTCTAGATAAATGCAGGCTGAGGACAGCACATAGGTGAGGACCTCCATAGAATCATAGAACTGCTCTGGTTGGAAAAGCTCTCTAAGGTCATCCAGCCCAATCATCAACCCAGCACTACGATGGCCACTGAACCCTGTCCCCAGGGGCCATGGCCACAGCTTTCTGCAACACCTTCAGGCATGGGGACTCCACCACCTCCCTGGGCAGCCTCTCCCAATCACTCTTGCACCAAAGAGATTTTTCCTTCTCTCCAACCTAACCTTCCCCTGGCACAATTTCAGGACATTTCCTCTTGACCTGTCATTAGCTCCACGGGAGAAGAGGCCAACACCAGTCTCACTGCAGCCTTCTCTCAGGGAGCTGCAGAGAGCAATGAGCTGTGCCCTCAGCCTCCTCTGCTCCACACTGCACACCCCCAGCTCCCTCAGNCTGCCCCACACTGCACACCCCCAGCTCCCTCAGCTGCTCCTCCCCAGCCCTCTTCTCCAGATCCTTCCCCAAGCTTTGTTGCCCTTCTCTGGACCTGCTCCAGTCCCTCAATGTCCTTCTTGGAGTGAGAGGCTCAAAACACAGTATTTGGGGTTTGGCCTCCCCAGTGCCGGGCGCGGGGCACAGTCCCTGCCCCGCTCCCGCTGGCCACAGCGCTGCAGATCCAGACCAGGTCGCTGCTGCGCTTCTCGGCCACCTGCATCACCGCGGAGCACACACAGCGCACTCGCAACACCTCACCCGCGCTCTCCTGCTCCAGAGCCGCCCTTGCCCCGCCAGGCCCTTAGAGGAGACCCTGCCCAGCCCTCCGTGCGCACACAGCGGGGCGGGGGGGAGGTGCCGGCCCCGCTCAGCCCCGCCCCGGCCCCGCTCAGCCCCCGGGCGCGGAGCGGCTCGCAGCAGCGCGGAGGCAGCAGCGCGGGGGCGGAGCGCTGCGATGTGCAGGATGTCGTTCAAGGTGAGCAGGGAGGCGGGGGGGGGAAGATGCTCCGCGATCGGCTCGGCTTTGGGGACTGCTTTTATGTTTTTATTTAATGTGGTTGGTGGGGTTTTTTTTCTCTCTTTTTTTTTTTTTTTTTGTTTGGTTGTGGGGGTTTGGGTTTTGTGTTTGTGTGTGTGGGTTGTTGTTGGGTTTTGGGGTTTGTG
>WBNM01031260.1:0-14294 GCA_013399055.1 Ramphastos sulfuratus | reverse complement strand
TGGGGAAGGGTCTGGAGAGCAGCAATGGTGAGGAGCAGCTGAGGGAGCTGGGGGTGTGGAGGCTGGAGAGAAGGAGGCTGAGGGGAGAGCTTCTGGGGCTCTGCAGCTCCCTGCAAGGAGGCTGCAGCCAGCTGGGGTTGGGCTCTGCTGCCAAGGGGCAAGTGCCAGGGCAGGAGGAAAGGGCCTGGAGCTGCCCCAGGGGAGGTTTAGGTTGGACATGAGGAACAATTTGTTGCCCTTGAGGGCTGCCAAGGCCTGTGCCAGGCTGCCCAGGGCAGTAGTGCAGTGCCCATCCCTGCAGGGGTTCCAAAGCTCTGGAGCTGTGGTGCTGAGGGCCAGGGGTTGGTGATGCCCTGGCAGGGCTGGGTGCAGGGTTGGGCTCCATGCTCTGAAAAGTCTCTCCCAAACAAAACCATTCTGTGATTCTCAGAGTTTATTCTCCAACCCTTCAGCCAGCACCAGGTCACTGTGTGAGCAGGAAGGGCTCTCCTGAGCTGGGCAGCACTGGTGGCATGCTGAGGGGCATCTTGCAGCAGGGGGAGCACAAAGCCCCTCTGCCCGGACTGGAGGCCCCTCCTGGGGTGTGCTAGGAGTGGGGTTACATCCAAGTTCAGACTGCTCCTGGGACACAGGTGGAGCAACCTAGGAGGTACCTTGAGGCATCCCTGATAAGAGTATCAGTGATGTTAGATCTGATGAGGCCAATGACCCCAGAGCAAGCCACATTCTGCTTTGTCCCTGCTCTTAGGGACCTCTCACCCATCTCTTTGCTCTTCCCTCTGCTGTGGCCTCAGACAACCTGGAATTCAGTTTGGCAAAGGTAGCCAGGCAATGGCCTCAGGTTGCCCCAGGGAGGTTTAGATTGGACATGAGGAACAATTTCTTGCTCTTGAGGGTTGCCCAGGCCTGTGACAGGCTACCCAGGGCAGTGGTGCAGGTCCCATCCCTGGAGGGGTTCCCAAACCCTGCAGCTGTGGTGCTGAGGGCCATGGTTGGTGGTGCCCTGGCAGTGCTGGGTGCAGGGTTGGGCTCCAAGATCTTGAAGGTCTCTTCCAACCTCAATGATTCTGTGATTTGGTGTCCATAAGCCTGCAGAATTTAGAGCTGAGCTTGGCTGCCACTGAACGCAGATCTGAAGCTTTTGTGTCTGGGCACCACTCACAAGAGTCTGGCCCCAGGCTCTTGCCCCCCACAGCTCCTTTAGCTGTTGCTGAGCACTGAGCAGATGCCCTCTGGGGCTGCTCTTCTGCAGGCTCTCAGCCCCAGGGCTCTCAGCCTTTGCTCCTCCCAGAGCTGCTCCAGGCCCCTCAGCATGCTCAGAGCCTGCACTGGACTCTCTCCAGCAGTTCCCTGTCTCTTGCAGTAGGCAGCTCAGAGCCTGGGCACAAGACTCCAGCTGTGGCCTACCTGAGGCAGGGCAGAAGGTCCTTGCCCTGCTGCCCACACTCTTCTTCATATCCCTCAGGAGACCATGAGGCTCTCCTCCTAACAGAGCTGCTCCATCCCCTTCAGCATCTCTGTGGCTCTGTGCTGGACTCTCTCCAGCAGTTCTATGTCCTTGAACTGGGGGTCCAGAACTGGACACAGCAGTCCAGATGCAGCCCCAGCAGGGCAGAGCAGAGGGGCAGAAGAACCTCTCTCAACCTACCAACCACAGCCCTGCTAATCCAGCCCAGACTGGCACTGGCCCTCCTGGGCACCAGGGCACACTGCTGAAGAGAGATGTCCAGCTTGGAAGGAGCCCTGTGGGTGGTGTTGAGCAGGAGGTGGAAGGCTGTGGGGAGGTGGCCGTGGGCGAGCAGAGCGGCAGAAGCTCGGTGTGGCACAAGGGGCATCTCCCTGCCTTCCCCTGCAGTTGCTCACTGGGGCTGCTCTCTTCCCTCTTCCCTGGGGCTGCCCTGGCTGCCTGCCCCGCAGCAGCACTCTCACAGCAGACAGCAGCAGCAGCTCTCCCCGTGCTGGGGCCGGGGTGAGTTCCCCTGCCCTGCTCTGCAGCCACACAGCCATGGGGCAGAGGAGCTCTGCCCAGTCCCCGGGGCTGAGCCCAGCCCTCAACAGACTCTGGGAGCACAGAGGAAGCTGCGAGGACCATCCCCAGCTGAAGTCATTGACTCACAGAGCTGCTGGGGTCAGAGGAGACCTTTGAGATCCTCCAGCCCAGCTGCCCACCTGAGGCTCACTGTGCCCCTGCTGCTGCTGGGCCACCACCACCGTGTCCCTGAGCTCCCTCGGGGAGCAGACTCCTCCTCACCCAAGCACACCACGACCCTGCTGCCAGGATGGGTACAGATGCCCTGGCAGCTCCTGTGCTTGGGTTATTTCTCTGTCCCCTCCACCTGACAACCTCTGCCTGTGTTCTGGTTGGACCTTTAAGGTCATGGAGCCCAACCCTGCACCCAGCACTGCCAGGGCACCACCAAACCATGGCCCTCAGCACCACAGCTCCAGGGCTTTGACACCCCTCCAGGGATGGGGACTGCACCACTGCCCTGGGCAGCCTGGCACAGGCCTTGGCAGCCCTCAAGGGCAACAAATTGTTCCTCATGTCCAACCTAACCCTGCCCTGGGGCAGCTTGAGGCCCTTTCCTCCTGGCCTGGCACTTGTTCCCAGGGAGAAGAGACTTCCTACACAAGTGGTACATGCACACTCTGAGTACATAACACACACACCATGAGTAGGAGGCACCAGGTGTCCCAGCACCTCCAGCAGCTTCTTCAGCATCTGGTGGGGTGGTCACAGCAGGAGCAACTTAATGTCTCTTGATCCAAGTGCCCTGCTCAGCTGAATCCTGCCATCACAGAATGGTTGGGTTGGAAGGGACCTCAAAGCTCATCCAGCCCCAACCCCTGCCATGGGCAGGGACACCTCCACCAGCACAGGTTGTTCAAGACCTCATCCAACTTGGCCTGGAACCCCTCCAGGGAGAGGGCATCCACAACCTCCCTGGGCTGCCTGTGCCAGTGTCTGCCCACTCTCACTGCCAAGAATTTCTTCCTCATCTCCAGTCTCAGTCTCCTCTCTTCCAGCTGAAGCTCCCAATGGTTCTATCACCCTCAGGGCAGGATCTAAGGTGTCCATCCATGGTCAGGGCTGAGAAGAGAAGATGGAAAGAGGCAAAAAACCTTTTCCAGGTGTGTTTGAGAATCCCAATACAGAGCTGGGATGTGGGGGGTGGGAGGGAGCTGCTGAATTCTTGTTTTGTTTGAAGCTGGACTTTGAAATGCAGCGCTGGAGGGAGCACCAACCACACCTCCTGTGAGTAATGTCCCCTCCACCCCTCCCTGGCTCCCCAGCAGCCACGTGGGAGCAGGAGAGGGATGTTTGCCCAGAGCATGACCCGTGGGAAGCAGGATGGAGAGGCTGAGCGTGCCTGTGAGGGGGAGAGGCTGGAGCTGGAGGGGGCAGAGAAGGGAAAGCAAACAGCACCTCGGGGTGGGAGCTCCAACCCTTGGAGCTGCAGAGTGGCTCCAGGTGGTGCCTTCTGACTCTTCTGGGTTCAAAACTGGCGTCTTGGAGGAACAAATCCCTGCCCCAGCAAGGGTGAGGGGGGGACCTGCTGGGAACAGCTCCACAGAGCAGGACCTGGGGCTGCTGCTGGACAGGTTGCCCACGAGCCAGCAATGTGCCCTGGTGGCCAAGAAGGCCCTAGGGGGGCACAGGGAGGAGTGGGGGCAGCAGATCAAGAGAGGTTCTCCTCTCAGTCTGTTCCATCCTGGTCAGGCCATAGTCAGGGTGCTGGGTCCAGCTGGGGGCTACCCAGTCCCAGGAGACAAAGAATCACTGGAGAGAGGCCAGAGCAGGATCTGAAGATGCTGCAGCATCTCCCTGAGGAGCTGGGACTGGTTACCTTGGAGGAGAGCATGGGAGAGCTGCTGGGAGCAGGACAAGAGTCCCTGCTGGCTGCAGGGGGCTGGGCTGGGCCAGCTTTAAATGTCCCTCCCAGGCCAGGCTGTGGGGACACCAAGTGCCAGGTGCCACCACCTGGAGAGCTTCAAGCCTGAAGGCTCCAAGGTCCTGCTTCTGGGCCATCAGTCTGCTGCTTCTGGTAACTTGGTGGCCTGGGGCACAGCAATGAGCGTTGGGGCCGTGCTGCTCTCCCCCTGCCATGCCCCTGGGGTGCTGCTCTGTTGCCTGGGGGTCGCAGCAGCTGGGCTGTGCTCTCAGAGGGGCTTTTCAGGCCTGGTGGGTGTGCTGTGTGCTTCCCCAAGGCTGATCTGTAGCACCCCATGGGAAGGGTGAGCTGCTGGGCTGCCACTTCCATGCTGAGAAAGGTCAGGGAGCTGTCACGAGCCTCTCTTAAAGCAGTGTCTGCAGGAGTTTGCAGCTCGGGGCTGGAGAAGCACAGCACAGCCCACGCTGGTGGGTCCAGAGGGTTCTGACTCCCAGCTGCTCAGTCTCAGGGACATTTGCATTTCAGCTCTCTCCATCATCTTTGGACTCAGCTCAGGGTCTGGTGCCCTCACAGGCTTCTGCCAGCTTGGCTGCCTACAGCTGCTGCTGGCCTCACAGCCAAGCCCCCAGGAGAGCCTTGGCCTTCCTTGTTGGTTTGTTGTGCTTGAGCAGCTGAAGCTGCAGCTCCCTCCTGCCACTCCTCTGATTTATGAGCTGCCTCTGACAGGCTCTGGAACTGGTGAGGTTAGAAAAGGCCTTGAAGGTGATGGAGTCCAAACCATGGCCCTCAGCATCACATCTGCAGAGCTCTGAAACCCCTCCAGGGATGGGCACTGCACCACTGCCCTGGGCAGCCTGGCACAGATGTGGAAAACCCTCGAGGAGAAGCAAGTTGGTGATAGAGCATGGTGTGGTGGCACAGGAACTCAGACTGGTGGTGGTGCAGGGAGACACCAGGGAGCTGTGGGGAGGTTCTGCAAGGGAGACCTAAGCAGGAGCAAGAGCAGGCTCAGAGGGGGAGGTGCTCCCCTGTGCCAGCAGCTCTGAGCTGGCTGCCCAGGTCCTGTATGTGTGTGTGGGCATCTCTGCTGTGCTCTTGACAACCATGAAGGTAAAGATGCTGAGGGGCCTGGAGCAGCTCTGGGAGGAGCAAAGGCTGAAAGCCCTGGGGCTGAGAGCCTGCAGAAGAGCAGCCCCAGAGGGCATCTGCTCAGTGCTCAGCAACAGCTAAAGGAGCTGTGGGGGGCAAGAGCCTGGGGCCAGACTCTGGTGAGTGGTGCCCAGGGACAGGCCAAGGGGCAGAGGGCACAAAGTGGCAGGCAGGAGGCTGCATGTGAGGATGAGGAGAAGCTTGTTTGGTGTGAGGGTGCTGGAGGCCTGGAGCAGGCTGCCCAGAGAGGCCGTGGAGTGTCCTTGTGTGGAGAGCTTCCAACCCCCCCCGGGCACTGTGCTGCTGGGCAAGCTGCTGTGGGTGCCCTGCTGGAGCAGGGGCTTGGGCTGGAGGATCTCCAGAGCTCCCTGCTGGGATCCTGTGAGGGGGGCTGTGTGCTCACTGGGACATCTCTCCCTTGTATCTTCATGCAAGAGGCTCTTGCTGAGCAGAGCTAAGTTGATGCTGGGAGGAGGATGATGAGGATGGGATCCTCATCCAGGAGTGTTTCATTCTGGGGTTTCATCTAACATCTAAATTGGAAGCCACCAGAGGAATTTTTTTACAAGGGCTTGGAGTGACAGGATGGGAGGTGATGGCTTTGAGAGGGACAAGGGAGAAATTGCTGACAGTGAGGCTGGGCAGACACTGGCACAGGCTGCCCAGGGAGGCTGTTGTTTGCCCTCTCCCTGGTGTTCCAGGCCAGGCTGGATGAGTCCTTGAGCAACCTGTGCTGGTGGAGGTGTCCCTGCCCACAGCAGAGTGAGGCTGGGACTAGACTCTCTTTAAGCTCTCTTCCAACCCAACCCATTCTGTGACTCTATGATTCAGGCCTGGGTCAACTTTCAGGGTGATGCCCAAGATAAATTTTTTCACTCCCTTCCCACGCAGCTCAAAGCTGGGGGAGGTGAGGAACAGAGAGTGCAGGGGAAGAGAGAATAACAATTGTCTTAGTGGTGAGAGAGAGGGAGAGGAGAAGGAGAAGAAGGAGGAGGGACAAAAAATAAGGCTGTTGAGCTCTTTCTCTCCATCCCCTAAATAATAGACCTATTACTGTCCCCAAACCTCATCCCCCCTCTCCCCACCCCTGAGAAGAATTGGTCACTGCACAGCTGTGTGAGGGAGAAAAATATATTTCTATCTACAAGAGAAGCTGCCCTTCTGAGTTGGGTTTGTGGGCTGGGACAAAACCTCATTGTGTCCTTTCTCTGCCCCCAGGAGAATGGTCCCATAGTCTGGTGCTGGCAGGGGCTCTGCGGATGGTGAACTGTGCTCACATCACTGCAACTTCATTTAGATACTGTCCCCTTGCTTGTCTGCTCTGGGCCCCTCCCTCTCCTCCCCCCTCCCCTGCGACACCATGAGGGTTTGTGACCACATCTGGAGAGGAAAACACAACTGCTTCCCTCCCACCCCCGCCACCTCCCAGTGCTGGAAGGGTTGGGGGGATTGGGGAGGGGATTGGTGGTGAGGGGCAGCTCTAAGGGGGGGTGGGAGGAAAAGTCCATTTTAGGGGGGAACCAGTGAGGGTTGGGTGGGAAAAGTCCATTTTGGGGAGAAGCAGTGGGGGTTTGGGGAGGGAAGATGATTTGTGGTGGGTTTGTAGGGTGAGAGTCAACTCCAAGGGTGCTATGGTGGTGGAAAAAGTTCATTTTAGGGGGAAGCAATAGGGAGTTTGGGTTGAAAAAGTCCAATTTAGGGGAGAGCAGTGTGGGGGTGGTGAAGAGAGATGATTCAGGCTTGGTTTGGAGAGTGAGGGTCACCTCTTGAGAGCTTCATGCTCAGTTTTCAGGGGAACCAGTGGGGGTTTGTGGGGGGATATTGGGGGTGCCCCCCCCTCCCCTGCTGGAGGAAAAACTCAGGTTTAGGAGGGAACCAGTGAGAGTTTGGGTGGGAAAAGTTCATTTTAAGGGGGGAAAGCAGTGGGGTTCTAGGGAGGGGGAGATGATTTGTGGTTAGCTTGGAGAGTGTGGGAAGCTCTGAGAGCTTCTTGCTGGTGGAAAAAGTCCATTTCGGGGGGCAACCCATTTGGGGGGGGTTGAGGGGGATATTGGGGTAGGCTGTCCTAGTGTTAGAAAGAGTGGGAGAACCACTGCAGTTATGGGGGGTGGGTATTGGGATTTGCCACCCTGCTAGTGGCAAAAGTCCATTTTAGAGGGGAGTTATTGAGGTTCTGGGCAGGGGAAATGATTATGGCTTTTGGAGAGCAAAGGTCACCTCTAAGGGTGGCAGAAGTCCATTTTAGGGGGAACCAGTGGGGGGTTTAGGGGGAATACTGGGGCTGGCTCTGCCTGCTGGTGGCAAAAGTCCATTTTAGGGGGGAATTAGTGGGGTTCTGGGCAGGCGGAATGCTTTATGGCTGGTTCGGAGAGCAAAGGTCACCCCTAAGGGGGTCGCGCTGGTGGCAGAAGTCGATTTCAGCGTGGGGAACCTGACAGGTTTTCGGGGGGATGTCTGAGCTAGCTCTCCCTGCCGGAGGGAGGAAGAGGAGGAGGAGGAACGGGAGGAGGAGGAGCTGGAGGGCGGGGGGCAGGGAGGAGGAGCCGCGGGCGGCAGCCCGAGCCCGGGGGGCAGCGCTGGAGGTGCGCGGCGGAGGCCGATGGGCTGCGGGCGGCTGGGTTCGGTGCCGGCGGCCCCGGGACCCCACCGGGGGTGCGGCAGAGGCTCGGGGTGCTGAGGGGTCCGGCGGTGGCTCGGCCCCCCCCTGGCCCGGCCCGGGGGGATGCCCTGCGGCTGAGCGAGGAGACGAGTCCGGCAGCCTGGTGTATGGCCCAGCTATGGAGGTGGTGGACGAGACGGAGGGTCTGCAGCGCTTCTTCGAAGGTGAGGGGCGGGGGTCCCGCCGTGTCCCACTATATCTCGCCGCGTCCCACCGTATCCCACTATATTCCACCGTGTCCCACTTACCTCCCAGCACCCTGCTCCGAGCGGCTGCTGCCCCCTGCCCCCCGCCCCGGGGCGGCCCTCGAGCAGGGCACAGCGCGCTGGGGTGGCACCGAGCTTCCCATTAGCTGGGCCGAACCCAGCCCGCAGGTCTGCATGCTTCGGTGCGCCCCTGGGTGCCAGGCTGGAGGTCCTGGCACAGCGAGAGCTGGGGAGTGCGTCGCGTCCTACCTGCCAGCACCACCCCGGGCAGGAGCTCGGCGTGGCCCTCTCCAGCCCTGTGGCGGTGCGGGTCGCGGGTGTCGCCGCTGCTGGGTGCCCGCAGCAGGCTGCCCGCGGTGTGCCGCGCTGCGGAACCATCCCCCGGGGCTCTGGCAGGTCCTGCGGCGGGGGTGCCTAGCAGCGGACCCCGCACCAGGTGCGGAGCGGTGCTGGACCACCACCGCGTGCCGGTGGGCAGCAGTCTCCTTGCCGTCGGTGCGAAGCGAGGCTTCAGGTGCGCTGGCAAACACAATTTGGCCTCTCTCGGTGCCGAGAGGTCGGCGGGGCTGGGCGGTGCAGCTGGGACCTCCGTGCCCTCCGTTGTCCCTCTTTGGCTTGCTGTTTCTGTGCCGTCGGCACCGCTTTGCTCTTCCTCGTTGGTGTGTCCTTGCTCCTCTTCCTGCTCATGGTCTTTGTTCCTCCCCGCCTGGCGCTGCGCCCCACGCCGTGCTGGCTCCGTGGGGTGGGCACCTCGGTGCGACCCCTGGCACGTCGAAGTGATGCCTTAGGTGGATTGGTACAGCGATCGGGGATCGCCATGCCAGGCTCCCTTGTGCCAACAGGTGGCAGAATCACAGGAGGTTAGGGGCTGGGCACCTCAAAAGATCCACTGCAACCCCCCTGCCAGGGCAGGGTGGCCTTTGCCGGCGGCAGAGCTGGGAGCTGCGGGGCTGGACCCTGCTCCTTGCAGAGCTGTTCGTGTGCAGGGCTCAGGAGCTCAGAGCCCCTCCAGGCTCTCCGCGGTGGGACCGGGCAGGCAGCTGCTGCCTGGGGGCTGGTCAGGGAGGAAGGACAATTTGTCTTCTGCTGCTCTGGCTGCTGGGAGGACTTAGCCTGAGAAGGAAAGCAAAGGTGCACCGCGAACAGAAGCTGCTGTTGACAGTAAACAGAGGCTCAGGCTGCTCTCTTCTCACTTTCCCCTCTCCCGCAGTCTCAGCAAAGCATCTCCTCCTCTTCCACGGGAAGAGCATCCCCTGTTTGTTCCAGCTGCGACCCTGCATTCCCGCAGGATTAGTGAGGATGGCAACCTCCACCACACAGCTCCTTATCTGCTCCCAGCCTGGGTTCTCCCCAGCCTTCGGGGGGTTGGATTTAGTTTAGGGGTTTCACTTGGACCAATCTCCTGAGTCCTGCCCACCCACCTCTGTCCTCAGGGTGCCCAGCGCCTCCTGCTCAGCACCCTGACCTTATTTACAGGCACCGGGCTTCAGCTCTCTGGTTCTTCACATGGAGAAGTGAAATTTCTCTCCCTAGAGCATCTTTCTAGAGGGTGGAAAGTTTATTTCTTCTTCTGACAGTCTCTGGGTGCTGTGGCANTTCTTCCCCTTTCCCCTCTTCTCCATTAAAACCATCTTGTCTCAGTAAAATCCAAGAGGGAAACTGAGGCTGGAGGACATTTCTTGGCCTGTGCTGGTTGCTGGCCTGGGTCACCTCTGTTGTAGCCCTTCTCTGAGCTGCATTGTTGCTGTGGAGCCCATCATAGGCAGTGAGGTCCTTTGGGGGTGATGCTGAGGAGCATCTCTTACAATGCAGCGTTTGAGGGTGAGAGGGAAAGAGGAGGAATTCCTGCTCAGTTCACTCCATAGAATCATGGAATCCTAAACTGTTTTGGGTTGGAAGGGACCTTTGAAGGTCATCTTGTCCACTCCGCTCTGGACTCAGCAGGGACATCTCCAACTAGAGCAGGTTGCTCAGGGCCCCATCAAGTTTGACCTTGCAATGGTTCCAGGGTGGGCATCTCAACCACCTCTCTGGCCACCCTGCTCCAGTGTCTCAGCACCCTCATTGTGAAGCATTGAGGTTCTGAGCTCACTTGAATCATGGTGCTCTGAAGGAGTGTGTGGCCAGACTGATCCTCTGTTGTTTGGGAGTGAAGGTTTTGGTGCCTGCGGCTTGCAGCAGGGAGTTGGACTTGCCCTGGAATCTTCTTGACCCGAAGGATTGANTCCACCACACAGCTCCTTATCTGCTCCCAGCCTGGGTTCTCCCCAGCCTTCGGGGGGTTGGATTTAGTTTAGGGGTTTCACTTGGACCAATCTCCTGAGTCCTGCCCACCCACCTCTGTCCTCAGGGTGCCCAGCGCCTCCTGCTCAGCACCCTGACCTTATTTACAGGCACCGGGCTTCAGCTCTCTGGTTCTTCACATGGAGAAGTGAAATTTCTCTCCCTAGAGCATCTTTCTAGAGGGTGGAAAGTTTATTTCTTCTTCTGACAGTCTCTGGGTGCTGTGGCATGACCCTGCTTGAGCAGGGGGATGGAGGAGAAGGCCTCAGGACATCCCTGACGACCTCAACCAGTCTGGGANGGAATCCTAAACTGTTTTGGGTTGGAAGGGACCTTTGAAGGTCATCTTGTCCACTCCGCTCTGGACTCAGCAGGGACATCTCCAACTAGAGCAGGTTGCTCAGGGCCCCATCAAGTTTGACCTTGCAATGGTTCCAGGGTGGGCATCTCAACCACCTCTCTGGCCACCCTGCTCCAGTGTCTCAGCACCCTCATTGTGAAGCATTGAGGTTCTGAGCTCACTTGAATCATGGTGCTCTGAAGGAGTGTGTGGCCAGACTGATCCTCTGTTGTTTGGGAGTGAAGGTTTTGGTGCCTGCGGCTTGCAGCAGGGAGTTGGACTTGCCCTGGAATCTTCTTGACCCGAAGGATTGATGGTTTCTGGGTGTGGGATGTGGTGGAGAGCAGTAGAAATCCATGGGTTCACAGAAAGCCATGAGTAGAGGCATTTCCTCACCACCCCCATGCCCTCGTGGAGCACAGCCTGCTGATCCCCTTCCTGGGGGACACACATCCAAACCATATTGGTGCAGATGGTCACTGAGGTCCCTTCCAACCCAAGCCATTCTGTGCTTTTGATCTTCTCCCCAGATCCCAATGTGGTTGGGGTAGGAAGGGACCTCTGGAAATCATCCAGCCCAACCCCTTTGCTGGAGCAGGGGCACCTGGAGCAGGTTGCCCAGGATCATCACCTCACAGATCTCCTCACAGATTCTCTTCTCACCAAGCGGAGGTTTTTACACCAAAGAATTTCTTCCTCCAAATCATTTGGGAATTCTCTTTGCTTTGCTTCAGGTCTGCCCAAGTTCTGAGCCTGCCCTGCAGTCTCTCCAAGAGTAAATCCCTCTGCACCCCTCAGCATTTCCAAGTGTCAGAGGAGGATTAGTTGGCCTCTTCTCACAGACTTTTGGGGGAGTGGGGGCTGAGCTGTGCTGAGCTGAGCTGTGTTGGTGTCTCTGCTGCTTCTCAAATCCTGGCGCTTGGTTGGCTCCAGCAGCAGTGCTGCAGGTCCCATCTGCAGAGCCAGGCTTGGCTTTTAGTTTTTTTGGGGGGGGTGTGGAGCAAGAGCTTCCAGGGTTTGAGATCTCACTGCCTGCCTCTGGTTTTCTCAGCTGCAAGGGCTGGAGCTTTGTTTTCATCAGGAGGGCTCTCAGATTTGCTTGGGCAGGGTAGCAGCCTGCTTCCCCTGGAATGTGGTTGTCTGCTTTGGAGGTCTGAGACATGTGAGGATGGAGGAGCAGAAGAATGATGTGTTTGGGAATCACAGACCACAGAATGGTGTTTGGGTTGGGAAAGCTCTTTTTGATCTGCCAGGGCACCACCAACCCATGGCACCACATCCCCACAGCTCTGAAACCCCTCTGGGGATGGGGACTGCACCAGGCTCTGGGCAGCCTGGGCCAGACCTCGACAACCCTCAAGGGCAACAAATTGCTTCTCATGTCCAACCTAAACCTGCCCTGGGGCACCTTGAGGCCCCCCAGCGAAGGGGCTAGGGAAGAGCACAGGCAGTCTGGGGTCAAGCCTTACTTCACACCCTCTTGAGATGAAGATGCTGCAAGTCATAGAGGCACAGCTTGGTTTGGGTGGAAAGGAGCCCCAGGGGCCATGGAGTCCAACTCCCTGCAGCCAACAGGGACACCTCAGCTCCAGCTCACACAAGGATGGGACTCGGTGATCAAATAGGATCTCACCAGCATGAGCCTGGCAGGCAGGAAGGCCTCTGAGAGCCCTCGAGGTGGACCTAACCAGCCTTAGGATGGTCATCACTGGGTACCACAGCTGGCAGATGTCTTTGGTGGTGCCCAGGACCCATCCTGCTGAAGGCAAACAGCTGGGACCACTTGGAGGCGGAGAGCGGGGGCTGCCAGGCCTTCTGGCAGTGGTGGCAAAGGAGCTGCCTTGGGGCTCTCCGTGGGTTTTGGGGAGTGTTTAGCCCAGCACATTTGTATTTGGTATCAAAAAGGAGGAGGGAGTGTCAAATGGCTGACCCTTGGCTGGCATCCTGGCTAGAAACCTTTACCTTCCTCCCTGGCGCAGGGGAAGCGCTTACGGCATGGCTCAGCTATTTGGGATCCCTCTCTGCTGGCTAATTTATGAGATAAGAGCCTGTTCAAGAATGTACATGGAGCAAAGATGTGAAGGAGAGAAGGGCTTGGGAAGGGGGGCAGGGCTGGGGGAGATGGGGGCAGGGCTAGCTGATGGCTGAAGGGAGAAGAAGGCAGGAAATGGAGGAGAAAGTAGCCCAAGTTGGGAAGTTCTGGGGGGTTTGGGGCTGGGGGAGCTGGCTGAAGGGAATTAGGAGGAGATTCTTGGCAGTGAGGCTGGGCAGACACTGGCACAGGCTGTCCAGGGGGGCTGTGGATGTCCCTTCCCTGCAGGCGTTGAAGGCCAGGTTGGATGAAGCCTTGAGCTTGGGCTGGTGAGAACCCCCTCCACGGCAGGGCTGGTGAGAACCCCCTCCACAGCAGGTCCCTTCCAACCCATTCTGTGACTCTCTGCACCTCTGGAAGGGCATTTCAGGGAGGAGAAGCAGAAGCTTGGAGGCTTTCCCCAAGGCCGAGCAGCTGGAGGTAGGGGCTTGGCTCGTGGCTGGTTGGCTGTGCAGGCATGGGGGGAGCTGCTGGTGGTGGAGGGAAGGTGTTGAAGGGGTCACAGGAGCTTCCAGGCTGGAGCTGCAGGGCAGCAGAAGTGTTTGTGTCAGGGAATGTCCTGCCCAGTGCAATGGTTGCTTTCTTGCTGGAACTTCTCCACTGAAAGGTTCTCAAGTAGCAGCTGTCAGACCAGCAGGCAGCACCATGCTCTGGGTACCCTCAGATCAGGTCCAGCCCTCAACCAGCCCAGTCCTGGCCCACTTCATGAACCCATCTCTCTCTGCACCTTCTGCCCAGCCTCAGCAGGGCTGTGTGCCCTCAGCCACCCTACCCACCTCGTCAGGGCCACCTTGACCTGCATGGCCCCAGCTGCCCCAGGGCAGGTTTGGGTTGGACAGCAGAAGAAACTTCTTCACTGAAAGGGTTCTCAAAGGCTGGCACAGGCTGCCCAGGGAGGTGGCTGAAACCCCATCCCTGGAGGGGTTTCAAAGACACAGCAGTGTGGTGCTGAGGGCCATGGCTGAGCACCAGCCTTGGCAGAGCTGGAGATGGTTGGGCTGGAGGATCTCAAAGGTCTTCTCCAACCAAACGGTTCTGTGGTTCTGTGCTTGTGTATCGTGGAGCAGTTGCTGTAGGTCAGCTGAAAATGCCACCCTGAAGGGTCTGGGCCATCACCCCCTGTTCCTAATGGAGAAATGCAGAATGATGAGGCCGAGGCAAGGAGCTGAGCCCAGGGCCCACCCTGCTGGGTCCTGTGGGGTTCTGTGTGTCCACGGCAGGAGTGGTGGCCAGGGGAAGCCCTGAGCTGAAGGGAGAAGGAGGAGTAAAGGTTTCTACTCAGAGCTTCACCCCCTCATGGTGATGGGAAGCATCCCTGAGCTGGAAGCTGCTGCTGGCACTGCTGGTGCCCCCTGAACCACGGGGACAGTCCCAGACTGTGCCAGGCAGGCAGTTGGAGGGTGGTGGGAAAAGAGTCCCAGAGAACCAAGGGCTGCTTTGGAGCCTTCTCAGCTGCTGAGGGGTGTGCAAGGGCCAGTGATGAATTCTGGAGGCTGAAAACACTGCAGGCAGAAAGGACAGGAGGGCAGCAGAGCTGAGGTCTCAGAGCAGAGGCTGTGGTGTGTGGCTGCTGTGGCTGATGGCAGAACCACTGCCCCAGGAATCTGCCTGGGCTTGACATACAACCCCAGCAGATCCCAGAGTCCCATTGTGGGGTTGGAAGGGAGCTCTG
>WBNM01031257.1:0-22500 GCA_013399055.1 Ramphastos sulfuratus | reverse complement strand
CAGCCCTCTGAGCATCAGCAGCATGAGACCCTGACCTGCCCTCTCCTTGTCCCAGGGAGCTGAGGAGCAAAACACCCAAACCAGGGGCATGTGGGACCAAGCACATCAGACACAAACCACAAGTGTGACATCCCCACCCTCAAGGTCACCACTTCCAAACCACAAGCAACATTAATCATCCTGGCAGATTAGTTGCCTGAAGGGTAACCAAGGGCAAAAATCTCATGGATGGAGTCCTGCTTTGGGCAGCACTCCCTGCTCCTGCCAAACCTCCTGCCATGTCCTGAAGGACACAGCAACCTTGGATTTGATGATCTTCAAGGTCTTCTCTAACCAAATGATTCTATGATTCTAACACCTCTGAGGCCTGTGGTGGGCCCAGCCACCCTCTTTGCTGGGCAGCCAGCAGAGGAGACCAGCAGCACTGGGCAAGGACAGGAACACCCCAAGGTGAAAAGCTTCTTCCCAGGTTAGCAGAGGTAGAACAAACCCTCTGGGGAGGGCTCCAGGGCTGCAGCAGATTGAGCAGGTCCCTCTGGAATACTGCTTTTATTCTCTTCACCCAGCTTGAGTCCTCTGCTGCAGAAACCTCACCTCACAGAAGTGGCTGCAGCACCCTCACACACCCCTGAAACCCTCCAGCTGCTTTCTGCAGTTCAACCAGCAAACAGAGCCACCATCATCCTTCTGTGCCCTTCCAGGCCATTATGCCACCCAGAACCTTGTAGTAACACCAGCTGGAGGAGTAAACTGTCACCCTTGCCTGACACACGTGAGGAGCATGCAATGAGAGGGTGAACCACTAAGTGAGACCTCTCCAAGGCACCAGGTCCACTCTCCTCCCCCAGAGCCACGCTGCTGACACACAGCTGATGTGCAGCAGACAGGGGCACTTCTCCAGATCCCTGATGGTACATGAACTTTGAAACAGAGATGATGGATGGAGCTTACGTGGCCTGGCTGAAGCCTGTGCCACCAGCTGGAGTCTGCAGCCAGCTGCTCCAGGACCAGCAGCTGTGTCCCTGCTGCAGAGGGAGTTCTGCATGTTCCTCCTGCAGCCGTTGCTGAAGAGAAGGGGACATGGGGAGGAGAAGCTCTCTTGGCAGCACTGGCTGCTGCTCAGGGTCCAGCATAGGGGCTGTAGGAAGAGTTTGGCTCCTCCAGCACTGTCAGTTGGACTTTAGCTGATGTGAGACTGATGTGGGATGCACTAAGGTCTCCCCTTTGTCCAAAGGACAATGAAGCTGATGAAGGGGCTGGAGAACAGGGTCGGTGAGGAGCTGCTGAGGGACCNATGTTCCTCCTGCAGCCGTTGCTGAAGAGAAGGGGACATGGGGAGGAGAAGCTCTCTTGGCAGCACTGGCTGCTGCTCAGGGTCCAGCATAGGGGCTGTAGGAAGAGTTTGGCTCCTCCAGCACTGTCAGTTGGACTTTAGCTGATGTGAGACTGATGTGGGATGCACTAAGGTCTCCCCTTTGTCCAAAGGACAATGAAGCTGATGAAGGGGCTGGAGAACAGGGTCGGTGAGGAGCTGCTGAGGGACCTGGGGCCTGGAGAAGAGGAGGCTGAGAGGAGAACTTCTGCTCTCTACAACTCCCTGAAAGGAGGTTAGAGCCAGGTCAGGATTGGCCTCTTCTCCCAAGAATCAAGCAACAGGATGAGAGGAAATGGCCTCAAGTTGCACCAGGGGAGGTTTAGCTTAGATATGAAGAACAATTTCTTCCTCCAAAAGGGTTCTCAAGCCCTGGAACAGGCTGCCCAGGGCAGCGGTGGAGACCCCATCCCTGGAGGGGGTTCAAAGCTGTGTAGATGTGGTGCTGAGGGCCACGGTTTAGTGGTGACCTGGCAGAGCTAGGTTAAGGGTTGGACTCAATGATCTCAAAGGTCTCTTTCCAGCCAAACTGATTCAATGATTCTAAGGGGTATCAGCATCTCAGAAGCCTGCAGTGGGACCAGCCACCCACCTTGCTGGGCAGCCAGCACAGGAGGTCAGCAATGCTGGGCATGGGCACCTCAGAGAGCCTGCTGTTTGTGGGAAGGCTGCAGGTGCCCATTTCCTGAGCTGCTGGAATTCCCTGGGGTCACAGTGGGGTTGGGCTGGTGTTGGCCAGAGGTGAAAGGAGAACATGCCCCACGATGATGGGCACTGGGGCTGGCAGCAAGAGGGCCATCACTGAGCTGAGCAGAGCGATGGCACCAACCAGCAAGCATAAGAGATCTCCAGAGACTGATCTATGACTCCCCAAAGTGCAGGCACCACTCAAGGCTGCGCTGTGGTTGCAACCTACATCCCCATCTGGGCTTCCCCAGCAAGCAGTGGCCAAAGCAGAAAGATGGGTTCTGGGTCCCAGATCCAGCTGGGACTCTCCAGGAGCCACAAGATCAGGTTGGAGCCACATGGGTGGGTGATACTGATGGGGCTGGAGGACCTCTCATCTGCCCAGGGTGCCCAAGTTAGCTGCAGAACCTGCCACAGCTCAGCACAGTGCTGAACTCTGCCTGCACCCAGTGCCTGGCAGCAGCAGAGGGTGATTCATGTCCAGCCCTTCCCCAGCCTGCAAACATCTTTGGCATGGGGTGGGTCCCAGCTGCCCCATTGCTTAACCCTGGCTTCACCCAGCCTGGCAGGAGGTGAGACACACATGGTGCCACACAGCCTCTTGAGCTCCAGCCTGGACCTCACAGCCTTGCAATGTCCCCTGTAGCCTCTCAGCAGAGCTCCTCATCTCCCTCCTAGGCAGGAGCAGGAGCAAGGCAGAGCTGGTACAAGTGAAATAGAACAGGAGGAAGGAACTCTCCCACCTCTTGGACATGCTGGTGGGCTGCATGAGGACATGGCCTGTCCCTGGGGGGGGTCCTTGGACAGGGCCTTGAGCAACCTGATCTGGTGCAAGGTGTCCCTGCCCATGGCAGGGGGTTGGAGCCACATCATCTTCAAGGTCCTTTTCAACCCAAATCATTCTACTGTTCTGTGGTTGCTGCTCACCTCTGTGGTTTGATATAGTGTAAAGACCTGGCAAAGGGGCTTTGGGGTGAGCACAAAGCCATGTCCTGGGAGAAGACTTCTCATTTAGTCCACTTGCCCTGGGGAGATGCTGCAAGACAAGCAGCCAGGTCTGGGCTCACAGCAGTGAGCAGGGAGGGGACAGGGACATGGCAGTGCATTGCCAGCAAGCTCCAGAAGCAGCAGAAGGCTGATGGTGAGACCTGAGGACCAACCTGGGAACATTGCCCACCACTGGAGTAGGGAGAAGCATGCCGGGTTGGAGGTGGTCATCATGAGGCTGTGCACAAAGTTTCTTCAACACAGCCTGCTCTCTGCTCCAGAAGAGGAGCAGGGCAGATCAACACCCCCTGCTAAGTGTTCTGTGGGTGCTGCCCACCCTAGAGAACCCATACAGGCAAGCAGAGGTGGCTGGGGCAGGCACCACCACAAGTGCAGGATGGTGGAAAGCAGAACAACATCACATCACAGGAGGCAGATTCCATCCCCATTGCTGCTGCCATTTATCCAACACCAGTACAACATTTGCTTCACTCCAGACTTCTGGAAAGCAGTAGCTAGAATGTTAAATTGCCTTCTTCAGTTGAGGGAGCAGCTGCTACATTCCTGCTCTCCCTGAACACTCAGCTTTACCATGTGGATCTGGTGTTTTGGGGCTTTAATGTATTGTTTGGTTCCAGCTCTTTTTCTTCTGCTAGCTCGGGACTAAGATATACGTCTGCCTCGCAGACATCTGGGATGGGTTAGGAACATCTTGCTCCCTGCTCCTAGGGTGGGTGCTGGAAGCACTCTTCATCTGCTGCAGTGCTAAGACACCAAACGCTCAGATGAGCTGTCAAAAGGAAATGGTTGACTTTCCAGACCCCTCTTCTGCCCTAAAGCAAATCTGGGGGTGTTCATTTCTCCCATTCTAACTCAGAAGCCATTGGCAGGGTGAAAGGGAAGGAGACATAGGCAGGTGTCACTTGGCTCTGGTTAGGATTTCATTTTAGACCTGGCCACACAGTGCACTGGGTTGGAAGGGACATTCAAAGGTCATCTCATCTAAGCCCTCTGCAGTCAGCAGGGGCATCTCCAACTGGATCAGGTTGCTCAGGGGCCCATTGAGTTTAACCTTGAATATCTCCAGGAGTGCAGCTTCCACCACCTCTCTGGACAACCTGTTCTAGTATTTTGCCACTCTCATTGTGAAGAACTTCCTCCTGATGTCCAAGCTAAATGCAACCTACTCTAGTTTCAAACCATTGTCCCTCACCCTTTCACTCCAAGCTCTTGTCAAAAGTCTCTCCCCAGCTCTGCTGTAGCTCCCTCCAGGTACTGGAAGGCTTCTCTAAGGTCTCCATGGAGCCACCTTCTCTCCAGGTTGAACAGCTCCAACTGTCTCAGCCTTTCCCCATAGGGGAGGAGCTCCAGCCCTCAGATCCTCATCATGGCCTCCTCTGGACCCACGTCAGTGTGAGGGGATGTGAGCATTCAACACTCCCTCTTGAGTTAAACCATTCCTCCTGTGCCAGGACCAGTCAGATACTGGTTTCTCACCAGCGTAACCAGCCTAGAATTGGATAGAAGTTTTCAGAGGGGCTTAGACCCTCTCGTGGATCCAAGTGATGTCTCTGCTCCCAGGAGCCATCTCAGGCTCACCCTACTTCCAGGAGGCTTGTGGTCTTCCCTTGGAGGTACTGAGATCTTCCCTTGACTGCTGGTGCCTTTCGCTGCTCCTCTAGCCCCTGGGACAGGACTTCAGCTGAAGTCAGGATGTCTCTGGCTCTCCCCCAATCTCTTTTTCCTCTCTGTCTGCTCACAGCTTCTCAGCCTTTTCCCCCTCCTGACAGACTTAAAAGCCATTCTTGTTCCTGCCCTCTTCACTCAAATCTTGTGCCCCCCTCAGTGGCTGGGGCTGACGGTGAAGCAGCCTCAACCTTCAGCTGAAGGACTTTTAATTCCTTTTGTGCTTTAAGGCACTTTTAGCAGCTTCCTGCTTCTCTTGTAAATTCCTCAGCTCCAACTCAGAACGATCTGATCATTTTTCCCATGGTTTCCTCCACCAAACACTGACATGCTGTTGGAGTGTCTGTTGCTGGCAGCTCAGGTCTGGTTGCTATAGCACTCTTGTCTGTAGTTACTCGAATGTCATTCCTTGAACAAACGCCCTGGGGTTGAGAATCGGCACTTGGACAGACTGCCCTTGGATCGGGAAGGACGTCCTGACCGCCGCCAGCCATTCAGGTATTTAAGTCCTCCTCACTCCGGGACCTGCAAGTGTCCTGCAGACCCTCACTGCTGTGGAGCACCTCAGGAGGGTGGGAATGGCTTCCTCATCCCTTCATCCGAGGGGAAGTTCTGCTGGGTCAAGGCTTCAGTGTGGGCTTAGTGTGAACCCCCTGAAACTTGGACAATGCTCTCCAACCTTGGAGCTGTGTTTCGAGGCTATTTCTGTATTCACCTCCAGCAGCTCTGCCCTGCTCCAAAGATTCTGGCACGAAGCCTTCCCAACATCTACCTCATCCACCTCACCAAGGGCTGGGCATCCTGCTGCCATGCCCATCACCAGCCACCTCTCTGCACCTGGGCACGAGACTGGGGTGAAAAAGTCTTTCCAATGACTCTTTCCATGAGCTCTTCTCCCGAGAACACAATCCCCAGGTGAAGGAGCACAGGCATGGCACACACACACACAAAAAAAAGGCAAGCAGAGAGCAGCTCCAGCACAGCCTGCAAGGTGTGAGATCTCATGGAGCTGCCAGGTGGGCAGTGAGACTAGTGTCTGTCAGATCCCTGTCTCACTGCCCTGCTAGACCAGGGCTCCAAAAGTCCTCCTCATGCTGCACGGTCTGTGCCACAGCACTGCGCCCACCTCCCCTCTGCCCCCTTCCCTCGCCCTTGCTCACTATCCATTTATCTAACCCCCTGCTGGCACCAGCCAACCCTTTCTTGCCCAGCCCTCTCAGGAGGTGCCCAGCTTGCGAGCCAACACCACCACACCCCCACACCCCCAGAGATCACCTTTAAGGCTGTCAAACACCACACACAAGAGCTTTGTGGTCCTTTCTGATTTCCTTACTCCCTGAGGAGGTCTGGTCCGACTGATGGAACAGGCTGGTCCCTCACTGAGAGCCAGGCATGGGCTAAGCAGAACACGTCCAAAAAATCACGGAGCTGCCTTTGAGCTGCTCTGACAGCTTAGCANTTCTTTCTTTTCTTTCTTTTTATTTTCTTTTTTCTTTCTTTTCTTTCTTTTTATTTTCTTTTTTCTTTCTTTTCTTTCTTTTTATTTTCTTTTTTCTTTCTTTTCTTTCTTTTTATTTTCTTTTTTCTTTCTTTTCTTTCTTTTTATTTTCTTTTTTCTTTCTTTTCTTTCTTTTTATTTTCTTTTTTCTTTCTTTTCTTTCTTTTTATTTTCTTTTTTCTTTCTTTTCTTTCTTTTTATTTTCTTTTTTCTTTCTTTTCTTTTTTCTTCTTTTTTGGTCCTTTCTTCTTTTTTCTTTCTTTTTTTCTTTCTTTTTTTTGTCCTTTTTTTCTTTTTGGGGGGGGGGAATTTTTTTGTCGTTGTTCTTGTTTGGGTTTGGGGCTTTTTTTTGGAGTTTTTTTGTTGTGGGTTTGTCTTTTTGTTGTTTTGGTTTTGGTCTGAGCGATGTATAAACAACTGGAAATAGGGGTCCGGGTTGGAATGTGTGGCTCAGCCATAAGCCGAGTGTTGCAAGAGCCGTTGGTGTGAGCTCCTCCGGGGAGAGCGGTTTGGCGGCGACCTGCGAGCCTCCAGCTCTTCCCTCTTGGAGGGAGGCTCTTTTTACTCTAAACTTAGAAGTATCTTATGGGATCTGTTCCACTCGTGATGGGGCCTCGCTGGCAAACGCCTCCCAGTGTGTAATTGTCTCCCGTCTGGTAGAAATGTTCCCTGTGTTTGACTTCAGCCTGCCCCTCCCCGCTCCGTGCCAGCACATTGCTGTCTGCAGCCGCCCCCCGACACCAGCGCCCGGCCGCGGCCTCGCTGCTGCTTCACAGGTCGGCTCCAGACCTCCCCTCACGGATTATCGGGTTGGAAGGGACCCTCCAAGAGGTATCTTGTTTAACATCCCCTCCCCCCACACTCAGCAGGGATTCCTCCAACTAGATCAGGCTGCCCTGGACCACATCGAGTCTGACTTTGAATGTCTCCAGGGTCTCAGCCACCTCCCCAGGCAACCTGTTCCAGTGTCTTTCAGTGTGCAGAACTTCCTCCTGATGTCCAACCTAAATGCCCCCTGCTCCAGTTTCAAACCACTGTCCCTCATGACCACATCATCTCTCAAGGTCCCTTTCCAGCCTCTGACATTCTATGATTCATAGAATCAACCAGGTTGGAAAAGGCCTCCAAGATCACCCATTCCAACCCAGATGATCTTGGGGGCTCTTCCAACCTGGTTCTATGCTATCAGCCCAGGCCCTTCTAAACAGCCCCTCCCTGCCTGCAGATATTGAAATGTATTTCTAAGTTCTCTCTGTGAGCTTCTCCTCTCCAGGCTGAACAACCCCAATTCTTTCAGCCTGTCTCTGTAACAGAGGTGCTCCAGCCCTTCTCCATCCTCTCTGTGTCTTGGACAGTGTCCTGATCCCAGCTCATCCCACTTCCAGAGTGCTCCTCTGTGGTGATGCTGAAGCAGGTGGAAGGGCAATGTTAGAGGGGCAGGAGGCTGTCAGGAGAGTGGGCTCTCCGATTCCTTGCAGCCCCTGGCACTGGTGTGGAGGTCAGGCTGCTGGTATCATGGACAGGGCATGAGATGAAGGAGATCCCAAGCTGTGGTCACCTCCAAAATGCCCACCAGCTCCTGACTGACTACCAGCTAGGCCAGAGAGCCAGGAGGTCACAATACTGCTTCCCCAAGTCCATCCTCATCTCACTGCACTCCTGGGAGCCAAACACCTTCACCAGCCCCTCTGCCAGGTCAGTCCATTTCTGCAGACCTCTGAAAGTCCTGGTCAGAGCCAGGTCTGATAGCCACCAGTACCTCACTAAGCTGGCCAGGTGTTGGGGTGGTGGACCACAAGCCCTGCCCTCTGCTCCAGCTCTCCTCTGGCTCTTCCCCAGAAAACAAGGGCAGAATGATCCTGGCCACAATATTTTGCCTGGCATGGACATGCTCTAGACAAACGTGCTTGTTATTTCTGTCTGCTCATCCTGACTCTGTAAGGGTGACTAATGCTTGTTCTGGCTGGGAGAAGGTTCAGGGGCATGTTAGTAAAGTGGCTGCAAGGAAGCAGGCAGCTCCTCTGATCCCCCAGCCCTGGCAACACCACTTGCCCTGTTTATCCAGGCAGGAGTGTTCCAGTTGCAGGTCTCATTGCTGGGACCTACAGAAATTGTTCTTGGGGGGGGGGGCAGCTGGGGACATGGCACCCCCTGAGCTGGCAGCCAGTCCTGTGTAGGGCAGCCTGCCCTCAGCAGCATGTCTGAGCAAACACTTTGTTCCTATGTCTGGAATCTTTCTGATGCATCCAACAAGACCAAGCAAGGTCTTAGCCCAACAGTGAGACCATGCTGGAGTCACAGGCTCATGGACTGAACTCACTGGAAACCTGCAAAGCCTCGACAGCCACCTTCAAGCCCCATGGAGACAGCAACCCCTGGCATGAGGTGGGGAGATGGAAAGGACAGGCAGTCAAGAGGCAGCATGGCCAAGTGACCTCAAGCTCTGTCCTCCTCCTGCATTCTTGCCCTGAGCTGTGCTCTCTGCAGAGCTCGCTGGAAGTGAGCATCACACCTGGGACAAGGAGGAAAGGCTCTTCCTAGCAAGGAGGGCCTGGCAGAGGGAGAGTCCAGCTGTCAGCAGGTGTTCTGTCACCATGGCAGCAGAGAGATCAGATTTGATTTCCTGCTTCTTTCTGTGAGCAACGTTTTGGGCTCTTTTGCTTCCAGAGCTTTTTTCCATCCTTGCTCAGAACTTGACCTGGAGCACTGGCAAATAAGATTGACTGTTTCACTCAGTCTGCCCAGCACCACAGGAGGTGGGGAATTCAGGAGAAATCCAGGAATTGGGGTTCACTGCCCCCTTGGATAAGGGGTTACCCTCTGCTCAGAGGTGATGAGGAAGAGGTGGAGGGCTTGAGGTGCCTTGATGGGGTCAGAGACTGCTTTTGAACCAAAGCTTCTCCAACGAGCAGAGAGATGGTCTCCTCACATGGAGGGCAAGCCAGACTCGTCCCATGTTTGACATGGTGAACCTGCTTTATCAGGGAGATTGGAGTAGATGATCTCCAGAGCCCCCCCTGCCATTCTGTGATCTGAAAAGGTCCACCAGATGCCAAGGTAGAAGTGGGTATGGACCCTTCACCCACAGCCTGAAGCTTTCCCTAGCCCTTGCTGTCTGGAGGACCCTCAGCGGCTGCTGCAAGAGCTGGATCAGGAGAAGCCAGCAAGAGCAGATGTCTCTGTATTGTCTGCCAGGATGCTGAATCTGGCCAGGAACCAGAGAGTGACAGAGGCACAGTTGTCCTCAGGCTGGCTGTGGCTGGCAGCACTGCTGCCTGACTGTAGCCAGGTGCTGAGGGGGAAATCACCTCTGGTCCTGCCACTCCAGTGGCCTGCACTCAGCCTGCTTCAGCTGACTTCTGCCTCCAATGCATCTGAGGTTGCTTTGCTGTCATTGTGGCCTCCGCTGGCTCCAGATCACTGCTTCCATTTCCAGCTCCTTCTCCACTGAGGCCCACGCTGAACAAAGCCCTTGGCTCAGCAGCTGCTTTGAACTGTCAAGAGGTGTGCTCTAGGATGCAAGGACACAGAGGTTAGGATCTGCTGCCTGATTTCCAGGGGTTCTGTCCAGCAGCCCTGTGCATATCACCATCCAAGTCGAGCTGGGAGTCCTACAACCTCCGGTCCAGCCCAGCTCATGCTGGTTTGTGCACCTCTGACCCAAAGCCTGTGGGAGGTGAGATCCATGCCTGCTGCTGGAGACGGCATCTGTCCCCGAGATCTCTCCCCTCCTGAGACCTCTCCTCTCCACCCCTGCTTCAGCACAGCACCTCGGAGCCAACACCCAGCCAGGCTGTTAGCACCTCTTTCCTGCCTGCAAGGCAGCTTTGATCCTGGCTAGCTTCTCCTCTGCATCATCCCTCCCCTCCCAGGGCCCCCTACTGCGAGGACCTTTGAGAAAGCTTCAACCAGACCGGCACACCCCTCCCGCTCTGCACTCCAGTCAGCCTCACGATCCTCATTGCTGTCATGCAAATCCTTCACAGCCTCCAAAACTGATCCGAGTTACTCCCTGCTCTCTTCTCCAGTTCTCTTTTGGCACTTCCAGCTTTATCCACTCATCGTGGAAGAGTTTGGGATTCCTCTTATCTCCAACCACTCTTGGAGACCGGGGGCGGGGGGGAGGGATGTCACTTGATTGCATCCAACCCTCTGTAGGAAGCCTCAGCCTGCCCTGTTTGCCTGGAGTGGGATCTGTTCTGAATGTCATCGGGGAGGGACTTGCTTCAACAATTTGGGAAGCAATTTGGAAACACTTGGGACTTCTAAGAGCACCGAGTTCAGCGCGCCGGCAGCGGCAGATTGATGTCGCCTTTGTTTGTGAACATCCAGATGCTCTTCTCTGCCTATTAAAATGCTTTTCGTGGTGTTCTTGATGATTAGTCACTTAGAAATCCCCACAGGAAGCTGACAACTCACAATTTGTCAGTCTCCTGCTTGAAAAGCCTCAGCAAGGCCAACAAGAGCCCTCACGGTTCCACAGCTCCCCTCGCCCCACAACAGGATGCGGCTCACAGGATGGGTGCTGGGGAGCAACCCTTGGAGGCAGGCACTGCACAGGCATTTTGGAGAACAGCCAAGCAGGTCAAGCACTTGGTTCTCCCTTGGGTCCACCCAGACACATCCCCAGGGGAGCCCCAGCCAGTCCCTGCTGCAAGCCTGGCTGAGCAGCTCCAAATGGGAGCTGGCTGTTGGGAAGGCTTGGCCCTGGCTGTGGTGCGGAGCGCTGGGAAAGCTGGCGCTGAGCTGCTCTGAAATCTGCCTCTTGACACTTAGTGACTTGCTCCTATCTGATGTGCTCTGTTCTTCCACCAGGAATAAAAGCTGGATGGTGACTGCCAGACTCCATCCTTTGCTCTTCCTGAAGCTGCCCTCCATCAGCATCCCTCCCACATTCTGCTGCTTTGGCCATTGCTCACAATTCCACACAAGGGCAGCCCTCGGGTAGCTCCTGTGCTCCTCTGATGCCTTTTCCTGGCCTTGTTCAGCTGAGATGGGATGGTTTGGCCACCATCTGCCAGGTTTGATTACTGGCAGCTCGATGCCACCCACACCTGTCTGGGGCAATGGGAGATGCCATGTTGTACAGCAGTCCCAGTCCCACTCCTGAGCCAGGCACAAGGAGCTGGTGGGTCAACAACAGTTAGTTGCTCATCTGTGGGGCAGGACCAGAAACCTGGCAGATGATGCTCAACAACAAAGTGGTGGGGGAAGAGGGAGGACTGGATTTTGGTAAGGGTGAGAGTGGTAGCAACTAGGATGGGACAAAGCTTTGTTTAACNAAAAAGGTGATCCTGCTCTGGCAGGAGGTTGGACTGAATGATCTTTCCAGGTCCCTTCCAGCCCCTAACATTCTGTGATTCTGTGTCATTCTAGGTTCCATCATTGCTCCTGCCAGACCCTAACCCCTGCTTCCCTACACCCAGTGCCAAGCACTTGCTGTGTCCCTTTGCTGTCGACCTGTTCTGGCCCTGGAGCAGGTGGTCCCTGTGCCACTCCAATGGTGGCTGATACCTGAGGACTCATTTACTGTGCCCCAAACCCAGGGAGTGGCAAGGCTTTGGCCCCACTTACTCCCTGCAGCATGCAGGGCAGGTGGGGTCTTCTTTCAGGGCTCTTCAGGTGCATCTCTGCCTCTCTTCCCCTTGCTCTCCCTCAGCCTCTCTCCTCACCCAGGCTCAGGATCGCTGAACTTTCTCACTGGAAAGCAGCTTCAGCACCACAGAGACCATTTCCTCCTCTCCAAAGCCTAGAGAGCTGGCTGTCAGCTCAACTCCCAGACCAGCCCTTCCTGTCCAAGACCCCAGCATCCCCAGGCTCAATGCAGAGATGCCCCACATGCAGCCTCACCACTCTTCATCTTGCTTCAAGCACCCCTGGACCAGCCCACCAGACCATTCATTCAGCCCACCGGACAGCAAGAGAGCCCACCAGACCAGCCAGCCAGCCCACCAGACCATCCATTCAGCCCACCAGAACACCCATTCAGCCCACCAGACCATCCATTCAGCCCACCAGAACACCCATTCAGCCCACCAGACCAGCCAGCCAGTCCACTAGAACATCCATTCAGCCCACCAGACCATCCATTCAGCCCACCAGAACACCCATTCACCCCACCAGAACATCCATTCAGCCCACCAGAACACCCATTCAGCCCACCAGAACACCCATTCAGCCCACCAGAACACCCATTCACCCCACTAGAACGCTCATTCAGCCCACCAGACCATCCATTCAGCCCACCAGAACACCCATTCACCCCACCAGAACATCCATTCAGCCCACCAGAACACCCATTCAGCCCACCAGACAGCCAGTCAGCCCACCAGAACACCCATTCACCCCACCAGAACGCTCATTCAGCCCACCAGAACACCCATTCAGCCCGCCAGACCATCCATTCAGCCCAGCAGCCCAGCCCAGCAGCCCAGCCAGCCCACTGGACCACCCTTGCTTCCTGCTCAGGAGGGAAGAGAAGCAGCTCAGTGGCCATGAGTTCACCCAGCGAGGTCTGTGGCTCCTCGTTGCGCTGCCAGCTCCAAACTCCCCGAGCTGGGAATTGGCTCCAGGTGTTTTCGCTCGGCTCTCGCGTGCAGAAAGGGTGCCGCAGAGGGAGAGGCTGGCTGCTGGGCTCAGCAGCATCACACTTCATCAGCTCCCCGGGGAGGGCACTGGGGGAGAGCCTCTCCCCATCACACATCCCGGTCGGGGTCAGCTCGGCGGAGGGAGGGAGCAGGGATCACCCTCCTAGGAATGGCAGCCACATGGGGAAAAGGCTTTTCAGCCCCCAAAGCATCTCCAAACTGAGGCCATTTCCTTTCCAAGAGAAGAAATGGAAACAACTGAAACCTTACAAAGCATCAGCTGGTCCATACAGGAAGCCACATCTTGGTGGCCTAAGGAGGTGGCTTCTAGCAGTGGGTAGCAGCTGTGGAGGCGAGGGGAGGGGAAGATTAACTTGGTGCTACAGTTGGTGCCACAGGTTCCCTGCAGCAGAGGCAGGACAAAGACATGAGGCTGCTGCTCCCTCGTGCAGGTTAGACTGACCTTTGAGCTTTCCAGAGGGTGTCAGATCAAGAGTTCTCCTAGAAACCTGCCTGCTGATTTGTCTTCCTTAGGCTGAAGTTTAGCTAAGGGTGATCTGGGCACCCAGCAAGTGTTGGTGGTTCCACTCAGTGCAGTGGTCACCAGCCCCTGCTGCTCTCTCTCTTCATTGAATCATAGCATCAGTAAGGTTGGAAAAGACCTTTAAGATCATCAAGTCCAATCATCAACCCAACACCTCCATGACCACTGATCCATGTCCTGAAGTGCTACATCTACTGATTTTTTTTAACACCTGCAGGGATGGTGACTCAGCTGCCTCCCCGGGCAGCCTGTTCCAATGCCTGACCACTCTTACGAGAAAGAAATTCTTCCTAATGTCCAAAATAAACCTCCCTTGGCCCAGAGAAGGGCAGTGAAGCTGATGAAGGGTCTGGAGAGCAGGGCTGGTGAGGAGCAGCTGAGGGAATTGGGGTTGTTTAGTCTGGAGAACAGGAGGCTGAGAGGAAACCTAATTGCTCTCTACAGCTAAGAGGTTGAAGCCAGCTGGGTCTTGGCTTCTTCTCCCAAGGAAAAAGTGACAGAACAAGGTGGAACAGCCTCAGGTTGCACCTGGGAAGGTTTAGGTTGCCCATGAGGAACAATTTCTTCCCTAAAAGGGTTGTCAAGCCCTAGACCAGACTGTCCAGGGCAGTGATGGACTCTCCCTGCCTGGAGGAGCTTCAACACCATGTAGATGTGGTGCTGAGGGACATGGGTTAGTGGTGACCTGGCAGTGCTGGGCCAGCAGTTCGACTCAATGAGCTTAAAGGTCTCTTCCAGCCACCCTTGGGCTGATGATGGGGGATATGCCCTTCCTGTGGACATCTCCCATCTTGTCCAGCAATGCCAGAGGACAGGGTTGGGAGGTGCCCTTGGAGAGTCCTGGGGGTCTCCATCTCCCTGGTGTGGCCAGAGTCACTCATCACTGGGGTGAGGGACACCTGCCCCAGCAGCCTTGCTCTACTGCCCATGCCAGGAGGGACAATACACAGGTGAGTGACCTCTCTGAAGAATCACCAGGAGCCTAAAGACAATTAGAAGCTCTCAGCAGAAGAGGAAACCCCAGGTCTCTCCAATATGGATACAGAGGAGCTGACCTGCAGTGGGAGGTTGGGAGCAGGTCTACACTCTCCACCAGAGGAGTATTTGTCTTGCTGTGGGCAGGATCTGCAACATGCCTCAGAGTTCTGTCTCCTATGAGGGAGTTGGGGCTGTTCAGTCTGGAGAGGAGAAGGCTCCTAGGTGACCTTATTGTGGCCTTTCAGTATCTGAAGGAGGCCTACAAGAAAGCTGGAGAGGGACTTTTTAGGCTGTCAGGTAGTGATAGGAGTTGGGGGAATGGAACCAAGCTGGAAATTGGGAGATTCAGACTGGATGTTAGGAAGAAGTTGTTCAGTATGAGGGTGGTGAGAGCCTGGCAGGGGTTACCCAGGGAGGTGGTGGAAGCCTCATCCCTGGAGGTGTTTAAGACCAGGCTGGACGAGGCTGTGGCCAGCCTGATCTAGTGTGAGGTGTCCCTGGGCATGGCAGGGGGGTTGGAACTGGCTGATCCTTGTGGTCCCTTCCAACCCTGACTGATTCNCTCTCCCTGCCTGGAGGAGCTTCAACACCATGTAGATGTGGTGCTGAGGGACATGGGTTAGTGGTGACCTGGCAGTGCTGGGCCAGCAGTTCGACTCAATGAGCTTAAAGGTCTCTTCCAGCCACCCTTGGGCTGATGATGGGGGATATGCCCTTCCTGTGGACATCTCCCATCTTGTCCAGCAATGCCAGAGGACAGGGTTGGGAGGTGCCCTTGGAGAGTCCTGGGGGTCTCCATCTCCCTGGTGTGGCCAGAGTCACTCATCACTGGGGTGAGGGACACCTGCCCCAGCAGCCTTGCTCTACTGCCCATGCCAGGAGGGACAATACACAGGTGAGTGACCTCTCTGAAGAATCACCAGGAGCCTAAAGACAATTAGAAGCTCTCAGCAGAAGAGGAAACCCCAGGTCTCTCCAATATGGATACAGAGGAGCTGACCTGCAGTGGGAGGTTGGGAGCAGGTCTACACTCTCCACCAGAGGAGTATTTGTCTTGCTGTGGGCAGGATCTGCAACATGCCTCAGAGTTCTGTCTCCTATGAGGGAGTTGGGGCTGTTCAGTCTGGAGAGGAGAAGGCTCCTAGGTGACCTTATTGTGGCCTTTCAGTATCTGAAGGAGGCCTACAAGAAAGCTGGAGAGGGACTTTTTAGGCTGTCAGGTAGTGATAGGAGTTGGGGGAATGGAACCAAGCTGGAAATTGGGAGATTCAGACTGGATGTTAGGAAGAAGTTGTTCAGTATGAGGGTGGTGAGAGCCTGGCAGGGGTTACCCAGGGAGGTGGTGGAAGCCTCATCCCTGGAGGTGTTTAAGACCAGGCTGGACGAGGCTGTGGCCAGCCTGATCTAGTGTGAGGTGTCCCTGGGCATGGCAGGGGGGTTGGAACTGGCTGATCCTTGTGGTCCCTTCCAACCCTGACTGATTCTATGATTCTATGATCTTCTGCTGGGCATCACCTCAGCTCTATTGGGTGGAATGCATACACACACTGAACACAAACCTGAGACCCCTCAGACTCTGGTCTATGAAGCCCTCTGCTCTCAGGACAGCTGGTTGGGCTGCTGGACATGTGAGGCACTCACACCATGCTCCTCTCATGTCCCTTCAGAGCTCCTCAGGCAGCCCAGCACTGGTGGGATTCTTCTGAGGCTCATCAGACCTCAGAAGGAGGGTCTGGAGCTGGGTTGCTGGGATGGCACAGTCACACCTAGAGCATCCTCAGCCAGGGCTGTGCCTTTGAAGAGCTTTTCCTTCAGAAACAGAGCCAGGAGGAGAAGTGAGAAAGCTGCTGCACGAGAGCTGGTCAGAAACATTTAGACAAGACATTTCTCCATTGGAATGTGCTGGCTCATGGTGATGTTTTGTGGAGACGCTTTGATTTCAGCTGAGCTCTGCCAAGAAACTGCCAGACCTGCTGCCTGGCAGTGCTCCCCCTCCCCCTGCTCCTCAGCAGCTGCCTGGGGCATGGGCAGCAACCCAACAGCCTTAGGAGTCTGCAAGCCCCAGATCTCCACTCACCGCTCCATGAGGAGCTCAGCTGCCATGGCTGACCTGGGTTTTGGCTGGAGGACAGAGCAGCAAGAGGAGTAGCATGAAGTCAGCATTCCCAGGAATTCCCTGGGCCTGGGTGTCAGGGCAGGCAGCTCTGGATCCAAGCCCCCTGCCTCCCAAAAAGGATCTGTCAAGTGGAGGAGTTCTGTGGCTTGGGTTCGTTCTGCATCCAAGCAAAACCAAATCTCCAATGCTCACTGCTCTCCTCTGACCCAGCTGCCACAAGCTCTGCACTGGTACCATGCTCCAGCAGCTCCAGTCCACAGGGAGAGCTGCAGGAACCTGATGGAGAAGGCTGCCACAAGCACTGTGGTGATACCATGCTTCAGCAGCTCCAATCCACAGGCAGAACTGTAGGGACCTGATGGAGAAGGCTGCCACAAGCTCTGCACTGGTACCATGCTCCAGCAGCTCCAATCCACAGGCAGAACTATAGGGACCTGATGGGAGAAAGCTCTGTAGTGGTAGTACACGAGCTCTGTAGTGGTACCATGCTCCAGCAGCTCCAGCAGCTCTAATCCAGAGGCAGAACTGTAGGGACCTGATGGAGAAGGCTGCCACAAGCTCTGTAGCGGTACCATGCTCCAGCAGCTCCAGCAGCTCTAATCCAGAGGCAGAACTGTAGGAACCTGATGGGAGAAGGCTGCCACAAGCTCTGTAGCGGTACCATGCTCCAGCAGCTCCAATCCACAGGGAGAGCTGCAGGAACCTGGTGGCGACGGCTGCCACAAGCTCTGTAGCGGTACCATGCTCCAGCAGCTCCAATCCACAGGGAGAGCTGCAGGAACCTGGTGGCGACGGCTGCCACAAGCTCTGTAGCGGTACCATGCTCCAGCAGCTCCAATCCACAGGGAGAGCTGCAGGAACCTGGTGGCGACGGCTGCCACAAGCTCTGTAGCGGTACCATGCTCCAGCAGCTCCTGCAGCTCCAACCCCCAGGCAGAACTATAGGGACCTGATGGAAAAAAGCTGCCCTCCATGCCTGTCTGCTGCAGGAATGAAGGTCTTCTCCAGGCAGGCTCAGAGCCAGCTGTGATGAGGTGAGGCAGCCAAGCCCTCCTGCTGTGGGCTGGAGGTGAGCAGCCCTTTGCTTTCATCCCCCCATTGGCTCTCCCCAACCCCTTCAGTAGGAAACAACCTCCCTGCAGATGGGAGCAGAGAGGTTTGGGGAGAAATGATGACCATGAGTTCCCCAGATGATCCCTGGGGTCCTTTCCCCCCCTGTTCTATGATTCAATGATTCTAAAAGCTGTGCCAAGCATCAGCTCCCTGCATCAGTCCCTTTGGCATGGAGAAGTGAAGTAGCTCTGGCTTGGTGGCAATGAAACAAGGACTGAGGCCCCCAGCAATGGGCTGGGGAGAAAGATTTTGGGCATGGGAGAAAGATTTCTCTGCTCTTGAGAGAAAAGCTGAGAGCACACATTTTGTGGCCAAGGTTTTGGCTGTTTACTCCTGTGGCCAAGATCCAATACTGGTTCTCAGAAGGATCCCACCATGGGGACAAGCAATAGTTAGGGGAGATCTCCATCTTTGGAGGTTGTCAAGCCTCAAGTAGAACCATAGAATCAGTCAGGGTTGGAAGGGACCACAAGGATCAGCCAGTTCCAACCCCCCTGCCATGCCCAGGGACACCTCACACTAGATCAGGCTGCCCACAGCCTCATCCAGCCTGGCCTTAAACACCTCCAGGGATGAGGCTTCCACCACCTCCCTGGGCAACCCCTTCCAGGCTCTCACCACTCTCATGCTGAAGACCTTCCTCCTCACCTCCAGTCTGAATCTCCTCACCTCCAGCTTTGCTCCATTCCCCCTAGTCCTGTCACCAGCCTAAAAAGTCCCTCCCCAGCTTTTTTGTAGCCCACTTCAGATACTGGAAGACCACAATAAGGTCACCTCAGATAAAGTGGGTTGGATTGGAGGCCTCCAGAGCTGTCCTCCCACCACACCTTGGAGGTTTCTGAGAGAACCATCCCCAGGGGATTCTTTCCTGGTGGTGATGGAGGTGTGGGTAGAAGGTTGGATTTGATGATCTCAGAGGTGTTTTTCAACCTTCCTGACTCTGTGATTTCAAAGGTCAGACCTTTCCTGCCAGGAGATGCAGATGCTCTGCACACAGGCTAAAGACAATGTTTCATACAGATGTTCCTCCACATCTGCACTCCTGCCAGCCTGACTCCAGTGGTGGGCAAGCAGAGACCATGCTGCATGGGACAGGCAGTGACAGGTGAGGGACCTCCTCCAGCAACCACAGGGGCTCTGTGGTGCCATCCTGGAGGTGGTGGCTGTGGGGCAGTTGATTCAGCCTGGCCCCAGACCTCCTTTGGAGACTAAACAGGAGAAAAGCCACAGGGTCTGTGTGAGATGGAGCTGAGCTCTGCCTGGCTCTCAGCTCTCAGGAGCTGCTGAGATGAGCTCCATTGCTGCAGAGCTTGAGTTGCTGCAGTCCTCTGCTGTTGAAGGTGAAGACAACTTGATTAATGTTCTCAGTGATTAATGGGGGGAACTCATGATTAATAGCTCCTGCAGATGGCAGGGGCTGTGGGGGGAGAGAGCAACCACTCTGCCCTGGGAGAAGCAGCCTCATTCTAGCCATGTGTGAAACTGCTCCAGCAGGACCTGGGGCTCTGGCCCAGTATCCACAGACCAAGGCTCCTGACCCCATTCAAACATGTGGTGAGCTCCCTCTCAGGAGGCAGCCTGGGGGTCTGGCAGGTAATTTGTGATCATGTACCCCAATGTACTGACAGAAGGAAGCCCCCAGCTGGGAGCTGTGTTCAGGTCACAGCCATCCCAGGGGAAGTTTGCTGGATGAAAGGTCAGGGAAGAGTCACAGGAGCTGTTCTACAGAAAAAAAAGCAGACATGAAGCCCCTGAGCTACAGTTTGAAATGAGAGCAGGGCAGATTTAAACTGGACACTAAAAAGTGGTGAGACACTGGCACAGGTTGCCCAGGGAGGTTGTGGAAGCCTCATCCTCAGAAGTGTTTCAGACAAGGCTGGATGAGGCTTTGAGCATCCTGGTCCAGTGGGAGGTGTCCCTGCCCATGGCAGAGGGGTTGGAACTAGATGACCTTTAAAGTTCTTTCCAACTCAGAACTCCTGTGATTCTATGACTCCATGACTGCCTTCCTTGCTGTACCTCTTACTCTTCAGAGATGATGATGACCTTGCCCCAGGTATGTATTGCAAGGGGCTATGCTGGCCCTCCACACACCTCATCCTCTCCACATAGCCCAGATGATCCCATGTCACCCTCCTTCTCCTTCAGCCTTCCTTAGCATTACCTCTGGTCTATAAAAAAAATCCCCCCCAAAGGAGATTTGCCCTTTATTCAAGATGCCAAGTCCTTCTGGCACAGCCTAACCCTGACCAACAGCTCTCCCCTGGGGCCTCCTGGGAGCAGAAATAGCTCAGGGGCTGGACCTGCTCAGGACAAACATTCCTCCATCTGTCCCCCCTGCCTGCTTGTCCCTGGGGAGCTGGGAGGCCTCAGGGACCAGAGCCACACTTGCCTTGCAGGAAGCCACCAAGACAAAGCCAGGCTGCAGATGTCAGCCCTAAGCCAGCAATGTGATGTGGCTAGGTCAGGGCAATCAAAGGGTCAAAAAGATCAATGGGATCACTGAGACTTGGGTTCTGGGATCGAGGAGATAGGATCCCAGGGATGGGTTCTGCCACCTCTGTGCTGCTGCTTGCTTGTCCTCTCCCTCTCCTGGGAAGCACAGACCCACAGTGGAGCTCTGCACAGGCATCCATGCAGTCCCCTCAGGTCCTGAGGGCTGCTCACTTTCTTGTGACTATCTCCTGGAATGAGCTGCCCAGGGAGGTGGTGGAGTCCCCAAGCCTGGCTGTGTTTCAGGGTGGTTTGGATGTGGTGTTTGGAGCTATGGTTTAAGGTGAATCTTGTAGAGCAGGGTTCTAGGTTGGACTTGGTGATCCTGAGGGGCTTTGCCAGCCTGCATGTTGCTGTGATTCTGTGATTCCTCTCCAGCCACATGCTGGACTGGCTGCTGCTGCTGGAGCTGAGGAGGGGACAGGACTGCAAGACCTGAGCTCGCTGGAAGGACCTAATTATTGGGGTTTCATCACAGCTTCCATGGAAACAAGACCTTGGTCACTGCCAAGGGATGTCTCACAAGGGGAGTAGGCACCTTTCAGGTGTTCATGTGGGACTGGAGGTGCCTCTGGCCCGTGGGAAGGCCTCCTGGAGGATGCATGCTGGGGTATCCCAAGCATGTGGTGGGGCTGAGACTGCTCCCAAGCCATGGAGAGGCTAAAACTGGAGACATTTGTCTTTATCCTGTCCAGAAGGAAGACTGAGAACCCACCTTGCTGCTGAGAGCCCAACAGGACACCTGGCATGAGAAAGAGCTACAGGACTATGAGCTAAGGGTCATTACCAGCTGCAGGACATCCTGGCTGGCAGGTGCCCCAGCCTGCTCCTGGGACTGTGTCCCAGCCAGGGAACTGGGCCAGCAGAGGCATGGGGCTGGCAACAGGGCCAGGGACAGCAATGACAGCAGTTGTGGGCAAAGCCTGGGCAAGAGGTTGGCTTCCTCTGGAAGATGAGCTTGTTGTGGAGGTTGTGGCACTGGATGCCCACAGGAGCAAGCAGAGGGCACAGAGGGAGGGCAGCCATCCCTGCCAGGGCAGCCCATGGCAGAGCAAGAGCTGGCACAGGGCGACTCCATTCAGGAAGGTTCACCCCTGTAGCTCTCCAGGACTTGCTCTCTGGCACCAGGAGCCAACTTCCAGGAACTCCTGGCTGCCCAGGAAAGCCTCAGCTGCCTGCATGTCTCCAGCCTTTTAAGGAGCTTGTCCTGCACAGCCAAATTCCCTCTGCCTTCTTCCAGCCTGCCAGCAGTGCCCCAGCACACCATGCCCCACCAAGCCATGGGGACTGAGCCCCTGCACAGCCAGGAGCAGGCAGGGTGAGCCACAGACACCCTGCCCCACCTGGGCTTCAGAGACAGCAGGGGGGACAGAGAGAGCAGCTCTGCTATGAGGAGAGACTGAGGCAGTTGGGGATGTTCAGACTGGAGAGGAGAAGGCTCCAAGGTGACCTCGTTGTGGCCTTTCAGTATCTGAAGGGAGCTACAGAAAACCTGGGGAGGGACTTTTTAGGCTGTCAGGTAGTGACAGAACTGGGGGCAATGGAGCAAAGCTGGAGGTGAGGAGATTCAGGCTGAAGGTGAGGAAGAAGTGCTTCAGCATGAGAGTGGTGAGAGCCTGGAAGGGGTTACCCAGGGAGGTGGTGGAAGCCTCATCCCTGGAGGTGTTTAAGGCCAGGCTGGATGAGGCTGTGGGCAGCCTGATCTAGTGTGAGGTGTCCCTGGGCATGGCAGGGGGGTTGGAACTGGCTGATCCTTGTGGTTCCTTCCAACCCTGACTGATTCTATGATTCTATGATTCTATGATTCTGTGATTCTATGACTTGGACCAGATGACCTCTAAAGGTCCCTTCCAACCTAAACTATTTCATGATTACAGAATGGGTTCTATGATTTTATGGCTGCTGGGTGAGAAAGAGCCTCAGCAGGGCTTTGAGGGCTCTCCAGAACTGAGCACATGGAGAAGGTGTTGAAGTGCAATACTGTGACACCTCCAGGCAGCACCATGGGGCACAGGGCTGAGGCTGTGTGGGCTGCACAGGGGTGAACACTCTGGGAGGCAGGAGCAGGAGGGGGCTGGGGCTGTCTGTAAGCACAGAAATGTACCCACCCACACACACACACACATACACACACATACACATACACAAGCACTGCTGCACCTCCTCTGCATCCCTGTGGGCATGATCTTGGAGGGGAATGGGCTGCCCAGGGAGGTGGTGGAGTCCCCATTCCTGGAGGTATTTAAAAGGAGGCTGCATGAGGCACTTAGTGCCAGGGGTTAGTTCATTAGAAGGTGTTAGGTTGGACTTGAGGATGGTGAAGGTCTTCTCCAACCTGGTTAATTCTTTGATTCTGTGCAGGTTTGCTTGGGTGCTCCCATGCACAGTCCTGAGATCTTCAGGATGGTCACAGGGATGGAAGCTCTCTGCTGCGAGGCC
>WBNM01031252.1:0-10233 GCA_013399055.1 Ramphastos sulfuratus | reverse complement strand
TTGTTTCTCCCCAAAACAGAAGGAGGGGAGAGCAAAAAAACATGTCTGGGCAAGCCAGGACATGTATAATCCTATTTTGGCCTTGTTGTGGGTTTAAAGAGCCGACAGAGTGAAGCTCTCAAATTGGAGAAAAAAAAACAGAATTATATTTGGAGAGCGTTACAGACAGATATTACAAAGCAGATACAGAATCCATAAGTGAACCCCCTAAATTTTCGCCCAACCCAAAACTAAATCTATCATCCCCAGTGCTCCAATCCTCCCCCCACCCATGCCTCTACCATCCAAGAGGCTTAAGCACAGTCTCTGGAAGCCCCAAACAAGGCCTATCCTTACATGTTTGTCCCGATAATGCAGCTCCTGCCCGACAAGGCTGGAGGGGGAGGAAAGGAGAATGAGCTGGCCTTGCCGTGAGTTTATGAAGAGATAGCAGAATTATGGGATTGAATAACAATCTTCAAGTCCCTAGAGGACTTTTTTAACCCTATAGTTCCCAACCTGGGGCAGGCCTGCTTAGGCCGACCATGACACATTTCCAGCAAGCCACTGGAATATCTTCTTAGAACCCATAAACCTGTCTGAAGCAGGTTATTTAAAATGGCACCTGAAATTCTTAGCTCAGAAAAACTTGTTGGTTTCTCAGCATTACACAATTTGTATCTCTTTCTTCTAAAGAAGCTGACACTTGTGCTGGCAGAGCAGAGCTCCCAGAGGAGGTGTTGCACTTGGGAGGCAGATCAGCCATCGGGACTGACGGTGTCTGAATTCATGAGTTACAGCAGACTCACTGAAGAATATTCAACTAGCTGTGAAATGTGGGTCTGGATCTGAACTTCTAACTCAAGATATCATTTTGCATCCATTGCCATTATGACACACACTCTATCATCACACAATATTTTTCTGAGTCTAATTCTTTCAGCCTTCTCATTTTTAGATATGGCTGTGATCTTATTTTGACTAATTTTTGAGCAGCCCAACTACTCTAGCGTCTAGGAAAATGCACTTTATTTACAATGTTGGAATTTTGTTAAACTAATTATTTTAACATGATCATTGGCAACGTTAGACTAATTTTGCAAAACATAGATTTCATTTTCATCCATTCACTGCCGCTATGGCAACAACAGCCAATGACTTGCTGTGACAGCATGGGCAAAGGAGGGAGCTGTGAGGAAAATGAAGCCGTAAAAATATTCTTGGCAACAAATGAAATGTGAAGTACAGTCATATTATTATTTTATGTCCATATATCTATCTTTCCATGCTATCTTTCCACCAGATTGTTAAGAAGTCCTGGTTGCTAATTCTAAACTGTGACACATGTGAAAAGTTTTTTGCTTTGCCACTTTTTAAGATTGGACATCACCAATGCAGAGTTCTCAGGCTAATAAATTCAGGATTTAGCATTTTACCTTGGCTCTTTAAGGCAATATTTTATTACTCCTTATAATTGCAGGAAAGCCCTGAGGGGACCTTTTGTGATATATACAGTATAAATATGAATATTGATTCTGTCAGTCAGCAAGGCATTATTTTATATAGTACATCTACCTTTCAGTGTTCATCTTTGGTCGCTGAACATAAATAACGCAAGAATAATTAGAACTATAAATAAAGCTTTTGAACACGATAAATAGTTCTGACAGAAGAAGTAGTACATAATGAATATGCACAGGGGAGCAACTTATTGACAACACAACTAGTATCCTAGCTTCTGTACTAGTGCTCTCAATTGTGCCATGAACCAGATGCTAACCACGTTCCCTGGAGGCCAGCTATTAATTCCATGGTTAAGCTGCAATATAAGCAACATTACTCTAAACATGGGCTGTTTCTCCTCTACTCTTTAACCATCACAGAGTGCTGAAATTGTAATGAAAAGAGATATGGAGCTCAGCCAGATAGTCATTTGCAGTCAAGTGTATATAACTGCACAGAGAGTTGGGGTTTTTTTTCGTCTTTTTTTTTATCAAATTAAAATTAAATACACTTGGTTTCTTAAAATTCCTCCTTTCACTCCTCTAAATATAGGTACCTAAAGTGACCTTATTATCTGTGGATCCACAGACTGCATTGGAGACACATGACAATGCTTACCCAGCAAAAGATTAAAATGTATTCTTAACCTTATGAGCAATCCTTCTCTCACTGAATTAAACATCAAACCTTATCTTATTTTTGAAAGTCTTAGCTAAGTTTGAAATTAAATATAAATAGATATTTGTTAGATAGAATATAAAGTCTTTACATTTCCACAGTTTCCTTGACAAAAAAATTGACATTAAAATTAAAAAAAAAAAATCTGACAAGGGATTATCAGAAGTCTGGTTATGTTCTGAATTATTACAGTAAGTGCTTGTTTAGTAAGAATAAATTTTTACAGATATTTCAACTCACAAAATAGCATTCAAATTTATAAAAAAAGTATGAGCTGGGCTGACCCCATAAGTCCTGACCCTGTCGTCCACGCAGTTCTCCCCACAGCAAGATGAAGAAGAGAACTGGAAGTGCACAAGTGAGTTAAAGACAGCTTAATAAGTGAAGGGAAACAAACAAAACAAACAAATAAACAAACAAACAGAATAAAAATTAAAAAGTGATTTAAAGGCACCTACCACCTCCTATAAGTAGACTTAAAATTGCAGAATCATAGAGTGGCTTAGGTTGGAAGGGACCTTAAAGATCACCTTTAAAGATACCTCCCAGCCCTGGGCAAGGATGCCTCTCAGCTAGACTCAGCTGCTCAAAGTCTCATCTAACATGACCTTAAACACCCCCAGGAAGGAGGCATCCACAACCTCCCCCGGCTGCTTATTCCAGAGTCCCACCACCCTTCTACTGAAGACCTTCTTCCTAAGATCCAGTCTGAACTTACTCTCCCTCAGTTTAAAAACATTCTCCCTTGTCCTATCACTCATCCAATCCCCAGACAATGGCTACTTTAAATCCATCCTCCCTCCAGTTTTAATGATGTAATATACTACTTTGAGAAGTTATTTTTTGATCTGTGTCACAGTCTAGCATGAACTATCACAAACCTATAGCTCAGTGAGTGGCCTCTGCTAACTTAAACAAATCTAATCGACATAATACCTTCTCCAAATCATATATGAAGCATGCTAATAATATAATATTCCAAGTTTCTTCTTTCAGTTCCCTACCTATTCAACTCATATGCAAGGTTTTCAATGCTGTTGATATATAATCTCTTGGAAATACTAAATTATTTTAGAGAAATGTGAATTAATGCCTGAGCATTTTACTCACAATTCTGTTTGGTAAACTGTTACAGGATTATTAAATAACATCTGGATGAATAATGAAGTTCATCAAGAAAAGAGTAATTTGCTAAATTATTTCAAAGTGGAGAAGTCAGTAACATTTTACCTTGTTCAGTTAAATTGATTTGATTTCTGATTTGACAGTTGCTCTCCACATCCTAACTCCAGTAAACCTATCCAATTGTATCACAGTATGCAGGCTTTTAAACTGATAGTCCAGGGGACAGATCATAAATATCTTCATATTTTCCACTTAAGTGTACTTACTTATATATACTTACTATATACACTTACAAAACTGCTGACATTCAAGGATATTCCATAAAATATATAACAAAGTTTCACTACAAAATTTAATTTGAATTCTCGTCAATTTACATAACAACTTCTGTAATTTATACTTTATCTATTTTTTCATAAATCAGAGAATAATCCTGGAAACATTTCTGTTTGCATGTCAGAGCTGACCAGCAAGGTACTATTCTGAAAATATCCAGAGCATCTCAAGTGTCCTCAAAAGCAGCACAGTTCCATCTGAACACCATTACTCTTAATTACCTTTGCATTTGAAAACTGTTGGCTACATAATGAATGAACATCATTATTAACCTCATAACTCTGCCAGAATGATTGAACACTGAATAACATAGAAATATTATGCACAAGTCTAATTTGTTTCCATTTATTAGATCCAATCTGCCAAAGATCTAGTCGCAAAGACTACACAAAGCATTTCCAGTCTTTTATAAATTCTCTTTACTCATACATTGTTAAGAGGAAAGTGTCAACATTTCTAATTGCCATTTAGAATGACAAAAGTGGAGGGAAGAGACGGGAAATGTCATCAGAGAAATCTTGCAATGTACCCATCCTCCAATATTCTGTCTGCTCTGGAAAAGTAGACATTCAGACTCTTTCATCTCGGTTATTTAAAGTATATAGAGACTTCAGAAGTAACGAATAGTGACAGAACAAGAGGACACAGTCTCAAACTGTGCCAAGGCAGATTTAGGAAGTTCTTCATGGAAAGAGTGATTGCCCATTGGAATGGGCTGCCCATGGAGGTAGTGGAGTCACCATCCCTGGGGGTGTTTGAAAGGAGGCTGGATGAGACAGCTAGTGCCATGGTTTGGTTAATTAGGAGGGTTAGGTGATAGGTTGGACTTGATGATCCTAGAGGTCTTTTCCAACCTGGATAATTCTGTGATTCTGTGAATATTCTTCTCCAAGACCAGTGAAGGTTGAAGATGCTCAAAGATGCAGCCTAGCATTTTATAGGACCTGACCACACTCTCTTTTAGCTAAGATTCCTCACTCACAAGCTCTGCCAATCTGCAATGGGACTGTTTAAAAATGTACCTTTCTTGCAGTTTCCCCCAGCTGCTCAGCCTTGCCAGAGACAACAAACCAGACAAAACAGACAGTCTGTGTGAGGATTCTGTTAAGAAAAAAACACTGTCAGCATCCTTTCGTTTTAACACTACATCTCTTTCACAATCACTTCCCCTGCAACTCAGCCAGGACCACCATCTTCCCAACAGAAGAGGCAGCAGACAATTTCCAAATCCAAAGATTTGGACAGTAACATCATCCATTCTGAGCTCCAGCTAGTTCAATGCCTCTAATGTATCAGGATGGCTTCTCTAGGGGGTGAGAGGATCATGATGGCATATCACCACAGCATCACTGCAGTGTCAAGAATCCCATGCTGTTTAAAGCAGAGCTTCTAGTGTTCTTCACATACACCTTCACTGGCAAAGTCACTATCAGTTGTTGCTGTTTCCAAGACTCCTGTTACTAGGATAGTCCCACACAAACAATCATCTGATACACCTCCCACACAGAAAGTCATCTTATATATACAAATCATGCATCAGTCCAAGTCTACAGATGGAGACTTTCCCTAATCAATAACCAGATAATCAACAAACACCTAACAGATTTCATTTGATAGCAGATTCATCCAAAAAGCAACTAAAAGCAGAACTCCATCTCTAGCAGAAGCAGAGATGTGGGCTATAGAAGAGAGCCTGCTGCAAACCCTTGCAAAAAGGTCAAGAGTTCTTATAGGAGAGACCCCTCTCTGCAGCTATCCTCAGCCTGGCATCTGCCTGTCCTGCACACAATGTTGAGACTTCGATGAGGGCCAAGGTTGCATCTGAGCTCCAGCACAGCCCACTGTTTAGAAAAGATGCCTACAGTGGCAAGTGGTCTTGTGTAACTGTGGCCAGTCCTTCTCAAAATTAACCAGATGCAGGTTGAAGACCACTTCCACGTTCACGGCAATACTGTTTTTTTGGGGAAGCCACTCCACCACAAAGAGCACTGCAGTCCTGCACCTGGCCTGGTGCACACCTCAGTGTGCACGTAATAATGGCCCTGTTCCTCACAAGCTTGTAATGTATTCAGGCTATGCAGCCAGTTCCCATTGACTGGAAAAGGAGAAATATAATGCTTATTTTCAGAAGTGATTACAATAGAAAACCTGGGGAACACCAGTCAGTCTCACCTCTGTGACAAGCAAGATCATGGAAATCCTCTGGGAAACTCTGCTAAGGCACATGAAAAGTGAGGAGGCGAGTGTTGGCCCCCACCATATGTCACCAAGGACAAATCATGCCTGACAAATATGATGGCCTTCTATCACAGGATAACAGCACTGATGGACAAGGCAAGAGCAGATGGACTTGCCTACCTGCAAGAGTCTACCTGGATTTGTGCCCAACATCTGACACTTTCCCCCATGACATCCAGGTCTCCAAATTGGAAAGGCATGGATTTGATGGGTGGGCCACCTGGAGAATAAGGAACTGGATGATCACCCTCAAAGAGAGATGGTCAATGGCTGAATACCTAAGTGGAGACAAGTGATGAGTGGTGTTCCTCATGTGTCAGTACTGCAACCAGTACTATTTAACATCTTTGTACGCAACATGGGTGGTGGGATTGAATGTAGCCTCAGCAAGTTTGCTGATGACACCAAGTTGTGCGGTGTGGTCAGTGTGCTGGAGGAAAGGAACACCATCCAGAAGACCTAACACCACCACAGCCATTAAACCATGTCTAAAATGTCTTCATAAGAAGCTAAACATGAGTTTAAAATGCACACTTGCCGTTCAGAAACTCATCCAAATCCTGGACTGCATCAACAAAAGCATGGTCTGCATGTTGAAGGAGGTAATTCTCTTTCTCTCCACTGCTCTCATTAGACCCCACCTGGAGTATTGTGTCCAGCTGTGGAGCCCCCAACACAAGAACATGGTACTCCAGAGGCCACAAAAATGATCAGATGCCTGGAGCACCTCTCCTATGAAGACTAGCTGAGAGAGCTGGGATGAGAGGATGACGATTAATGCCTTCAAACTGGAAAAAGTTAGGTTTCAATTAGATGCGAGAAGAAAATCTTCACTGTAAGGGTGGTCCCCATCAACAGGCTGCCCAGAGAAGCTGTGGAGACTCCAATACTGGAAGTATTCAAAGTCATGTTTGATGGGGCCTCGAGCAACCTGGTCTAGTAGAGGCTGCCCCAGACCATGATAAAAGGATCAGAACTAGGTGATCTTTCAAGCCCATCCCAAACCAAACCAATTCTATGATTGTATGATTCAAGGAAAAAAGTCAGTTTACTTATCACTTATAGAAGGGTGGTATGGGAACACATGGATAGTATCAGAAGGCAACAGTGGTGACAAAAGAAACATCTTCTTGGGTTGTTAGATCTGTTTCATGGCATTATACTTGGGAGTCTTCTGCTTCCTCTGTTATCCAGAAAGCATCTGATTTTTCAACTTAGACTTGGCAAAAATTTTGCTAGTTTTTTTATTACACCCAATATGGCTGTTATGGGAACAGTATATATGGCCCTGTTTGCTCTGCTCATTGTTACAGCCAAATTAATGTGCTCCTTACATAAAAAATAGTAATACCTCACCACACATTTAGGAATACGTACGCTAGGACATTCTTCTGCAAGAGGCTAGTCACACTTCCTTGTTTCTGGTATGGAAGAAAAAGTTACATTTGAGTCTGCCTTGTTCTAAGTTTGAGATAGATTTATCTACATGTGAGTGCTCAAATAAACAAAACATGGTGATGCACTCCAGTTAAATCTCTACTTTAAAAAAATGTGCTTCACACATCTGTATGCAGCATTTATGCATTAGTCAATAGTCAGTCATGCTGACTTATGAGAATCATCTTTTAACATTCTTCAACAGCTATCAGAAATACTAGATTAAAGTGGCTTGACATAGTGTTCGTTGTGTAAATACATAATTAAAGGGCACTAGAGACTGCAAGAATGTATAAATTAGCTTTAGCAGATAACTGGGATAATTATACCCTCAGCAGAAGACAAATTGAGAAAATAACACATATTATTTCATGCTAGTTTTCTGAAGGGATTTCTATGCCAACTCATAACTGAAAAATACACAATGTGACTTGGAAAAAAAAAATAAAAACAAAAACAACCAAAAAAAAAAAGCAAACCCAAGAAAATGTCTTCCTTCAGGCTGCCTAAAATTATGTCTCAGTCTTTGCTTATTAGCATCTCCCTTCTAAAGATTTCATTGTTCCTGAAGCCACAGTCTATATGCAGATCTAGTAATTTTGCCAGATTGCTACACATAGAGCTTCTAATTAGATTCTGATACAACTAAAACCTTTATAACCACAAACATTTGATAGATGAACTCTATCTCTCCATAAAAAGAAACTTGCCAAACAGAAACTTTATCTCTCCATAAACAGAAACATGCCAATGACCTATAGCTTAAGCACTGATACTGTCTGTCCAAAGTAACCAGCTCAGCACGTACCTTGCCAGCAATACACTAGTAGGCAACTCATACTTTCAGTTTGCATAAAGCAGTTTCCGCGACTTTAACTGACAAACACCACTCATGAAACATATTGCTCTGATATAGCAGTACCATAACAGCTGGAACAGAAAGATCTACCAAAACATAAATGCAGCTTTGTGTTACCAAAAGCCTTCTAAGGGGATGTGTATTCTCAGAACATAAAAAAATAAAGCATCGCATTCACACTAGGGATTGTAGTTGTAACTATTTGAGTGAAATAGCACATCCATGATTCTGACAATCACATCTATCTGAAATGTACACATTACCTGAAGGACTGACATTTTTTCCCATTATTTTCATATGTAAATTAAACTTGGGTGCAAAATGTACCATTCTGCAAGACAAGAGGAGGCAAGCTGAACTAATTTCTACAGAAATTTGAATTGAATGCACTTGTTCAAACAGCTGCTAACAAGAAACATGGAAACTCAGTTACTTCTTTTCTTATTCTAACTTACTGGTATTATTTTTAAAGGTAAAATTAAAATGCATCTCTGTTCCAAAAAGGAAATCTGTAAATATTGTTTTAGCATTTTTCTGGTAGCTGAAAACTATTCTTTTATTCTTTCTAATCAACAGCAATAACATAACCTATCTGAGATGCATTTTAAGGCAAAATAGTTGACATGCAATGTTTCTATGCTGCAAAGTAACCATAACTGAAAGTTAATTAACCTCTAAAATGAAATGCAAAGTCACTTGCAGATCCACATCACCCTGGATCACTTTCCTGCAGTTTTAACTAGGCATTTTTACAAAAAAAAAAAATTCTGTAAAATAGGAGACAAATCATGGAGCACATGCAGATAATTAAAATAAAAAAAACCAAAACAAACCCATATTGCCTTACTGAGACTAAATTTAGAATAGAAGTATATGTCAGTCTGCTGAAGATCAAGACTACTCTAAATGGAGCTAAACTGTGGCTGTGAAGAATAAAACAAAAACATTGCCAGCCCTCCTGCCATGCTGGCACCTTTCACTGGGAGCATGCTTTAGCTTATATATGTGTCTGGATTTTATTGGTTAGGTGATTGATAAGAAGTAGTACTTAAACAACTACTGAGAGCAAGAGTAGATTGGGGGATTAGGGCTGCTAGGGTCTTCTGCTAAAGGGTTTCTGGGACTACTGTTAGTAGTAGGCACTTCTGAAAGGATTCCTGAGATTCACTGTTCCCTGTGTTCCTGGAATTCCATCATGCAATGGGATTTGCACATTTGTCACCCAATGGCTTTCCATTTTACAGGGATACTATGGCTACATCAGCACCCCAAAGTGGGGGAGTGCAGTACAAAGCAAATTGTGGGCTGAATTTTCTATGGCACTGTCACACATAACCATGCCTTCAGTTCAAAAAATGTTTTTCTGTATCTCGATGCACCTAGTTCCCTTCTAAAACTCCAAATTTCCAAAGTGTCAAATGATAATGAGCCACAATTACTACACAGAACTTCATATACTCTCATTCAGATCACATTTTCACTTGTGGATTTCTGCTACCCAAAGTATATAAGTAGATATTTTTTGAATCATGGTGTCACAACTTGGTCAGGGTTCAAGCTCTTGGAAGAGGAAGAAATCAAACTCAGTAGTTTCATAGAGAAAACCCTCCACAAATGTAGTAAAGGTCAAGTAATGGAAATGAGATTACTATGAATCGTAACTTCACAAATGTTTAACTGACCATTACAGCACAAAATGTCACAAAATTGTCACCTAATAAAATTCCTGTGAGTGACAGGAAAAGTTCATTCTTATCTCCTGTCATGAACAGGAGCATTATAGATTCATAGAATTATTTTAGTTGGAAGAGACTTTTAAGATCATCAAGTCCAATCATTAACCCAACACTGTCAGATGACCACTAAACTGTGTCTCTCAGTACAACATCTACAGGACTTTTAAATACTTACAGGGAGGATGACTCCACTGCTTCCTCTGCCAGGGCTGGACAACCTTATGTAAGTAGTAAAGAAGCTGTTCAGCTTTACCAGTTTTGACAGCTAACCTCAGGTATCCGTTACTTCCATGATAACCGGATATTCTTATTACTTTGTGGTCTGTCGTGGGTTTAAAGAGC